>VALG01006579.1:0-11159 GCA_009835305.1 Ipomoea purpurea
TTTTAAAAAATTGTTCATTAATCTTATTGTGTATATATTCAAACATAATTCGATTTCACTTTATTACTAAACTACAAATTATTGTTATTGAAATTTATTTTGAGTATTACTAAATATTTAATTAAAATTTTAATTTTGATTATGATTTTTGAAAGAAACATTGCTAAATTACTAAATCTATATGAGCATACTAATATTAATTGAAAAGATGTGATATTTGCCACTCTCATTTAATGTGTTTAAATCTATGGAAAATAAATACTAATAATACTCATATCTTTTTAAAAAAATTATTTTTAAAATTTTGTTTCTTATTGTGTATAATCAAACAATAATTCGATTTCACTGTAGTACTAAACTACAAATTATTGTTATTAATTACCAATAATAAATAATGATGATGATGATGATGATGATGATGATGATGATGATGATGATGATGAAGATGATGTGATGATGATGATGATGATGATGATGATGATGATGATGATGATGATGATGATGATGATGATGATGATGATGATGATGATGATGATGATGATGATGATGATGATGATGATGATGATGATGATGATGATGATGATGATTTTTTGGAAGTAATAATAATAATAATAATAATAATATAATAATAATAATAATAATAATAATAATAATAATAATAATATAATAATAATAATAATAATAATAATAATAATAATAATAAAGAAGACAACTAATAGGAGAAAAGAAGAGAGAGGGTAAATGGTCATTAACCTATTTTTCCTTCTCCCTTCAATTCAGCGGAATTGTAATTTCACAAGGAGGGAGTATGAATTCAATTCAGCAATTTGGAGGGAATTATTGCAATTCGTAAATTGTAATTCTTCCCAATTCAAACACGCGCATTGTGAGTTGTACTAAATTACAATATTCAACTACGATTAATTTACGTCCAAAGCCAGTATTTAATTTTAATTTCTTGATTTTTCTTCATTTAGCGGCTGTTTAGTTTGATAGACAACATCCGGCTCGATCTGATTGCATTTGCTTAAGATTGCTTTTCTTTCCATTGATATATATACTGACCTTTGAAAGAAATAATTTATTATTATCCGTTCCAGCATCTATTATTGATCTTCTTTTTGAACTAACGTGCTTTTATTAAATCCTTGAATTTAACTTTTCATTAAATTTCCATAATTAAAAGCATCCAGTTTCACACCGTTTACAATGTGTTACTTTTCTTGCTAATGAGATTTGGGGTCAATCCTATCTATACATATTTTAGGGATCAAAACAATGCAATTTTCAAGTAACTATTTTCCTTTTTTTTTTTTTTTTTTTTTTTTTTTTAATTTTATTTTGAAAGAAACATCATTTCATTCCAACATGTAAAAGAACCACCTTTAGAAATTTGGGGTGGGGAGTGTGATTCCCATTTGTGGAAGTCAGAACGGGTTAGAAATAGTAGTGTTATTTGGCTGGCGCACTAGGCCAAAAAGAGTAGTACAACCGTGGCCAGGATTTGGCCCAACATAATAAATAAACGATAAAACCTATAGCTCAACTAGTGGCACTAAGAAATAATAATGCACGATGTTTCTATGAATCAAACTCTGGTATATGGGTTAAAAGGTATAACTACAAATTACCAAGCTAGGGAGATTATTATGATCCAAGGGATGATCCCTTAAGAGGAATTAGGAGTGCCTTAGTGGTAGTGCATTTCGGATGGTTGACAAATGTACGACATCGATTAGTCTTCATTCTTGGCCACACATGTGTCCCCTCCCACCCCTTTGCTTCCAATGCACTTCCCACTTTTTTTTGAATTGCCTACTAGCTCTATTACATTGTAGTATCCTGTTCATATACTTTCTCAACCTACTGAAACACAAAGAGCCAATAACGCCTCCAATGAGGCTCGAACTCACACACTTTCCAAATGGAATGCACTTTCGCCACTTGGGTCAAAACTTATATATTTTGCTTCATGCTTCAATCTTCACCCTTAGCAATAGACCCCAAATCCCACTTGGGTCAAGGCTTTCCCAATAAAATGGTCAAGACTTTCTCAATAAATTAAAATGGACCCCCGGAGTCCCATGACCCCAATCAATAGTCAATCCAAAGGCTAGTTTAATATGTGGAAGATTTGATTCATAATCACTATTTGACCTCATGAGAAGTTGGCATCCACAGATGCCACTCTATATTACTTATTCTCCGAACCTTTTCCATCTCCATTTGAAACTAATTAGCACTTTTTTCATTCTACATTGCCGCCCTTCCATTATAGCAATACCAGAAAAGCGATGACTTTCACTCTAGATATTTTCACTCTGATATTGACACTCACTTGTATTGTGTACCCCTTTATTATATTGGCCAGCACAAACAATAAGTACTTAACTTAAGGAGAAATTAAATCATCTCAAAATACTAATTTAATAGGTAAGAAAATCACCACATTTAAATATAATTCCAAATTTCTTATCACCATGCATTCATCTTTTTTCTTTCAGTTTCCTTTTATGGTGATGGCCTTGGAGGTAGAACCACACCGATATGATGGACAAGCAAATTAAAAGAATAATTGCCAAAAAGGAGCGATATGATAATTAAAGGCAATACCCTCTTACGTGGAATACAATAGGGTAGGTATATATATGTAGGGTTGTTAGTTGTGGAGAAAATTCTCTTACTATTTGTCCACATGTCTGATCTCAATCCTTTGGATCAATGAACTTATAATGGGAGAAATGATGGATACCACAATCCAACAACTTTCCTACTACCTTGTCCTTCTAGGGTTTTTGCAGTAAATATATATATATATATATATATATATATATATTAATTATAATATATATATAAGCATTGTCTATTGGGTACCTGGCAATATTTTGTAGCTTTTTATTTTTAAAGGATTCCAAATTTTTTTTTTGTTTGTGACAAGGAAGACCCACAGTTTAATTATTAAAGATAGATGATGTGATATATTCATTCTTAATGTTAATATTTGGTATTAAGATTGTTATAATCAAACAAAAATAATTAAAAAAATCTTATGCGACGAATTGAAATCATCAAAAATAGTGTTAATCGTGATATGAATAAACACATTTCAAGGATTCGACAATATAGTGTTAAGTGCTGTTAAAAGGTTATTGATGTAATAAGTAATTATAATATGCTCTAGAGAGCGCCTCTTGTACCATGAGTCCATGGGGACTGTCATAGCCTTAATATTTTGAAGATCTTTTAAGGGTTTGAAAAAATCCCTCATAATTATCGAAATCTCAAAAGACTTCCCGCGTGTTTAATTTTATTGGCTTAATGGTCCTTAGGTTACACAACAATGCTTAATATATAATGCACACATCATAATACGTAATATGGCAACCGCATTATTTAAATCCCCAACCTATTTCATCCATAGAATATGTTTTTAATGATGAGAATTAGTTTCGTGAATTCATGGGGAGGTGTGGTTCTCTTAATACTCACTATATAATTATATAATATAAGTAATATATATATATACTATATATATATATATATACTATATATATATATATCATATATACTATATATATATATATAATATATTATAATATATAATATATATTTATTTATTAGGGAAAGGGATCAATGCGGTGGTGCTTTCCCCGGTGCGGCTTGTGCGTGTGGGCTTACATTAGTTACACTGGCGCACTTTAAAGTACACACGACGCACATTAAACACACAAATCACTCACACTTAAAGCAACAAACATGCCCCTTAAAGTTTTAACAACAACTCAAATTAGTACATCACGCACCATTAAGTACAAACTCAACACACCTTAAGCACAAGACTTCAACGCACCTTTAAGCTCAAAATCAACGCACATTATTAGGCAAAAACTCATGCACTTTAACAGTTCAACAACTACATTAAAATTCCACGCACATTAAGCACACAACTTTCACGCACTTAAGGCCAAGCTCACGCACTTAAGTACAAAACTCCCGCCATTAGCACGTGCACACTCCACGCACTTAAGCACAACCTCACGCATCTTAGCACAAACTCACCACATTAGTAAAAAACTCACGCACATTAATCAACCTCACACCGCACGGGAAGCCGATCACCGCCTTGAAAATTAAACTATTATATATAATATATATTATATATATATATATTATATAAATATATTCTTTAAAATATAATGAACTCTTCATGACAAAATGTTATATGTAGTACAGGCATTCTATTATACATGCATATTCCTGGTCAATGATTGATGGAAACACAGCAATTATGTGCATGACCTCCCTAGTCCTACCTTCTATTTTTCTACTGAATTTAGATATGGATTATATTAAGGATCGACCGACAATATAGTTGTAGAAAAAAAAAATTATATAAAAAGAGTTGGAGAGTAAGATAGTATATTGGCCCTATTTGGTAAATGGTGGTTAGCTGATAGTTGTTAGTTGTTAGTTTATTGATATAATTTCTTTTCTCAAAAATCTAATTGAAAAAGTTGTTTTAACTAGTTTTTTGAATTTTAACATTTTGTAATTACAAAAACCGAATGAATCAAACACTTATATTGATTTTTTTTTTTAATTAAGTCAAACAGCCTAATAATGATTAAATAAGTCAAAATTGACCTATAAGCAACTATTTTATCAAATAGGGCCATTAATTGTATGCACGCCAATTGATATATATGTTACAATATTTTACTTCTCTAAAATTATAAACGTAATTATTTGAATTATTCTGATCTTCATGTTCATTTGTGAAATTAATAATAATAAAAAAAATCATTCATAAAGGAGTAAGTAAACACTTATACATTTATATATATGTTCAATTATACCTTGGAATTTTTTTTTTTTTAAAAAGAAAAGTTTTATATAAACAGTTGATAAGTATTTGGGAATGTCATTTGGCCTCGTGATCTCATGTTAGTTAGGGAAATTCAATAGGTTCTTTCCCACAATTGATTTTGGTAAAATATATTTTCTCGCATGACCCACTAAATTCCGCTACTTAATATCATTGACCGTAAATAACAAATTTAGTTATGTAGCTAATATTTATTTTCGAAAAGTCTCTGAAGGATTTAAAGTTCTCAAAATGAAGAAATGAAAATCACAACATGTATATTATTAAATTACGAAGGTCTTTATATGATTGAAAAGTTAATAATTGACTGAGTGATTTTTCTCCTTGAATTTGTAGATAATATGTGTTAGGCTCAAGTGCCAAATAGCACCATGAACCAACTACGAAATGTCATCCCGCACCCTAAATCTTATATAAGTGTTTATTCGATTCTCAAACCAAAAAAAATTATTCACGCTAGCATTTTTTACAGGTTACCCTGTTACCTAGATGACATGGCTCCGGTTAAAATTGACGTGGCAGTGATTAAATATTTCTTTCAATTTGGCTTATTTATTTACATCTTGAAACTGTTTCTTCATATTTTGACTAAGTCTAGAGCAACTAGCAGCTTTTCAGCAGGCCTTTTCAAAGTTGCCTGTGATCAATACAGGAAGCCGTCAGAACATCAATCAACCAAAATTATCTGATATCATTGAGTCATCCAATTTTTCTAGATAAAAGTTCGGCTCGCTTCCGAAAAATCATTCTGGGCTAAATTCGTTCTCGAGTTGATCAATACAGCAGAACAACACCTTAAGATTCCCTTCCCATCATGTCAATTTTATTGTCCAGTGCTTGTCGATCTGTGTCCATATCTTCCGTCTTTTGCTTCAGAGATGTTATGAGCTTCTCTTCCGCTTCCTCTGGTTCCTCCGCCTTCTCCCGATTAGGATTAGGGTTTCGAATAACAAATACAGATTAGGGCTTAGGGCTTAAGCTAGGCGATTTTTTGGGTTTGTGATTCGGCATTTCGGTTTGGCGATTAATGATTTGGTTTTCAAGAGCGCGAAATTTGGGATTGCGATTCTGATTTTGAGAAGGAGATTTTCAACCATTCAAAAGGGATTGCGATTAATGATTTTATGTTTTATTTTCGCCTATATTATTAAAATTAAAGAGATGAATGGATGCCATCATCAATAGCACGTCTCTGCCCCAGCATCTACATAAATGACGAACGTCGCAACCCCAAGTCAGCGCCACATCACCAACTTATAACCTTTAACTTGAGGGTAACCTGTAAAAAATGTTAGGTGAATAATTTTTTTTGGTTTGAGAATCGAATAAACACTTATATAAGATTAGGGTGCGGGATGACATTTCGTAGTTGGTTCAATGGTGGAAATTGTGGCACTTGAGCGCTATGTGTTATTATGTGTTCATTAAGGAGTTTCCTAATGAAGTTATTTATCTATAATGCTTAGACAATGTTGATGGTATAAATACATTGGAAATATATAAAAGAGCTTGAATAGATATTAGCTTATGCCCGGCCTAAAGACAGAGCTTTGAAATGAAAAGACTTGGGAAAACCCAAATATTAGTTAGCGTACTTGAAAAACGTCCTTGGAGATATTTTATATGGATAATAAATATCATGTACTTATCATACTAATGATTAATCCAATCTCTTGAAGTAGATAACAAATCGTTTAGACTCGAGAGGATAATGAGGATACCTTAAGATCAAAGTTCATTACTTCATTGTTTGTTGGAGCACTATTTTGGGAACCGAGAAGTTTCATAATCGTATTAGGGCTGATATTGTATTAGCGATGAATTTCTAGCAATATTTAGTGCTCCTCCTACAATGAAAATAGTGCTTAACATATTCACCGGTATCTTCGAGATACAAAGACTTGACATTTATGTGAGAAATCAAAATTTGGTTTTTGATAGGTTATTTAGGTACTTGCTATTTTGTTTGATACCCGTGATGCCAGGTCCCAAACTTGTTTTACTATAGGTATTATACTATGATAATACCTCCACATCCTTAATTTGTAGTATTGTAGTTGTACTAGAACTCTATATGCCTTGTATATATTATACTAAATGATGATTAATAAAAGATCAATGATTCTCTTTGTATCTTTTTTTTTTTTTTTTTTTTTTTTTTTTACTTTATCAATTGAATTGATAGATTCAGTTACAACCAATTGAGATTATAGCTGATAATAGATAACCAACGCTAAACTCTCCTATTTAATAGAGAGGTTTTAGTCAACTAATTCTAAACCAAATAAATAAAGACTATAGGATACATAGAATAATAACACTTATCAACACACCCCATCAAGCACAAGGTTGGTGAGAGACAGCGTTGAGCTTGTCACGAAGGAGCGTGAACCTAGGCCCTGTGAGTGGTTTGGTGAAGATGTCCGCAGCTGATCCTTGATAGACACAAAGTTGACCACAAAGTCTCCCGAGGCGACCTTATCCCGAACAAAGTGATAATAGATTTCGACGTGCTTCGTCCGTGCATGAACAGACTGGGTTTGCGCATAGATAAGTCTCCCCAAGGTTGTCGCACCACAGAGTGACCGATTGAGCAGAGTGAAGACCTAACTCCCGTAGTAAAGAGACAATCCAAGTGACCTCTGCGGAGACATCGGTGAGTCCTTATATTCAGCTTCCGTGGATTACCGTGCTACCGTGCGCTGCTTCCTGGAAAGCCAAGAGATTAGGTTGGAACCAAGGAAGACAGCCATACCCGCTAGTGCTCTTCTTATCAATTAGGGACCCTGCCCAGTCAGAGGTCGGAGAAAACTGAATAGCAGCGGGGGCAGAGGGAGTAATATGCAAGCCATAGCTGATAATGCCTTTGATGTAACGCAAAACCCATTTCACTAGGCCCCAATGCTCGTCAGTAGGTGAATGCATAAACTGACAAAGGCGATTCACCGAATAGGACAAATCAGGACGCGTGATGGTCGACACGGACGGGATCGATGCATGACCAACACGTGAGATAAGCAAACCTGCGTCGTTCCCGACTCGTAGCACGTTGGGGCCGTTGTACTTGTCCGAACGAGTCATCGTGCTTGCATCTGGCGTGACGTGGGCGGTGGCACGTGTGTCGGGGTACCATCAATCAGTTGAAACTGCCGAAGCCATGGCTGGGAGTTCGCCGGTGGTTGCGTCGTGTAACGCTTAAAGCAATAGACAGTCGTGTGTCCTTGGGAACGGCAAATCTGACACCTCGGGGCACCACGACCGTTACGGCCACCTCTTCCACGGCTGTTGCGGCCACGACCACCTCGCCATTGTTGTCCGGATCCGGGATTCCGTCCACTGTCTCCGTTCTAGCCTCGACCTCGAACCACATACATGGCAGTAGGCGGGCCTCGATTGCCACCATCGCCGATCGTGGAGTATTCATCAGAGATGATGAACTCCTGAGCTTGGAGAAAGCCGGCCAGCTGTGGGAGCGAGACAGGGTTGCCGGTGGCAGTGAGAGACGCCACCATTATACGAAGATCTTGACAGAGGCCGCGTAAGACGTACAAATTCTGCTCGGATGAGGAGAGAGGCCGGCCGGCCTGAGCTAGTGCCTCTACAAGCACCTCCGCACGTCCCAGATATTCAGCGGTAGAGGTGTTTCATTGCCTCAGCGACTGGAATTGGCCAAGGAGGCTGAGGCAACGAGCTTGCGTGGAGAGTCGAGCGACGTTATGATGGATGTCCAAATCTCCGCGGCGGTAACCAGCCGACTGCTAGATGAAGCACTTCATCGAACATGGAGGAAATTAGCATCGAAAGGATCGACTGATCCTGTAACACCCAGGCTTTGTACGCTGGGTTGGGAATGACTCCGGTCGTCGTTGTGCTGGAGCCTGAGTCGTCGGTTGTAGTGGCAGCAATGGTCGGCGGCGGGCACGGCATGGACCCGTCGACGTATCCAAGCAGATCCTGCCCCCGGAGGAAGAGGACTAGCTGTGTCCGCAAAAAGAGGAAGTTCCGGTTATTGAGCTTCATCGAGACATGATGATGAGCGCCGGCGAGTGGGTTGGCGGTCGCCGGCGAGGGAGAGCCACCGGCAGTGACTGTGCGTTCGGATGAATGCGAAGACATGTGGGTGAAGTTGTTTTTTCCGGTGGGAATTTGCGTAAGTAAGGTGGAGAGGGAGAAGGACTGATACCTATCTAATACCATATTAGAGATTGAATTGATAGATTCAGTTACAACCAATTGAGATTGCAGCTGATAATTGATAACCAACGCTAAACTCTCTTATCTAATAGAGAGACTTTAGTCAATTAATTCTAAACCACATAAATAAAGACTATAGGATACATAGAATAATAACAATTATCAACAATCCGTATTACTTTTCTGCAATTGGGATGATACAATAGTTCACGCAAGGATACATCCAATTTCACAACAATTTAATTGATTATTATATTATATATAGGTTTTAACCTTAATTTTGAGAGCCCTTTACCCCCGTATGTCCTGACCTAGAGATTGTAAGAGGAGGTAAATCACAAAAAATGTATCAATGAGGCATGATTTAAGTGCTTGCTAGAGAGGATTTAAAATCAAGTATTTACTAAATTACTACACTCACAATTAACCTTACACTCACAATTAACCTTTTGACCATTGAATTATGTACGAAACAATTTAATTATTATTATTATTATATATATATATATATATATATATATATATATATATATGTATACACATTGATGTCTGCATGATTTTGGTGGCCCCTATTATTGATTGGGTTGACAAGGACATTCCTCTTGCTTCATGTCTCAGCTGGGCGGCATGCCATGTTACGTTCTTCATCTTCTCATTAAAGCCACACAAAATTAAATAAAGTCGGCAGCACATGTAGTTCATCGCGCATAATCTTTCAAGTGTGATTTATTTATTTATTTTTATTTATTTTTCATATTATTACATTCAAAGAAAATTTATTTAATACGTACATTTGAGTAATGAGTACGAGTTTTAAGTTTATTGTTATCTAAAAAAAAATTAATGTCCCAACACAGTGCATGCAATGTACAATTAGCAAAGCTTGAGATTATGTTGTAATTTACCTCGGCTTGTAGCCTTGTACTAATGTACTGTGAATCTCTGATTTATTTATATATATATTATATTATAAATTATAAATAATAATTTAGATTATTTGAAATAATCATATCATTAAATACGCTTTTCTGTTTCTGTATTATTATTATTATTATTATTATTATTATTATATTATTATTATTATTATTATTATATTTTAGAAGACCACCGGGCATATTTACATCCATTACCATGTGGCGGACTGCAGTGTGCAGTCAGTCGCAGAAACACGCAAATATAACGGAATACAATTCTCCTTAATGATTTATGTGTATCCTATCTAAAAGTGATGTGGAGAATAATGAGAATAAGTTTAGGCCATTCATGAAATTTATATTTATATAAAAAATGAAGTCACATATTTTTGCAAAGAGTTTTTTGCACTTTTGGTCCTACGACTATAGTGATACTGACAAATTAATTCACGACTTTTGAATCTTGTAATTTTAGTCACGATTATTGATTTTTTTTGCAAAAATGGTCCTTCCGGCCACTTTTCCGTCAAAATTTCACCGGAAAAAAAAATTCTCCATTTTTAGCCGGGTTAAAATTGACATTTTACTTATCTCAAAAAATTAAAAGAAAAAATTGATATTTGACTACATACAATATTACTGGGCTACATACTACTGCCCCAGGTGGCGGAGTTCCTGGAGCAAGCAGGGCTGTCAGTAAGCGGCGGAGCGGTCGTGACGTTCCCCGGGCTAGTTGGGTTATCCGGCAGCAGCATTGGAGGCGCTCAGCACATCTGCCGGATCATCCGAAGACATCGGAAAAGTAAAATGTCAATTTTAACCCAGCTAAAAATGGAAAATTTTTTTCCCAGTGAAATTTTGACGAAGAATTTCTAACTATTTACTTTTATTAATTTTTATCATTAATTTTTAAATCAATCAAAATTGGTCTCTTAACTTTTAAAAAATTATTATTAAAACAATAATATTATTATATTATTATTTTATTATTATTATTATTATTATTATATTATTATTATTATATTATTATTATTATTATTACACAAGTACATTTTAATTTTTATATCACTTCTTCTCTTTTAACTCCCACTAATTATATTCATTACTATCAAACAATGTACTTTAACCAAATTCATAAATTCCTATTTTATTTCACATTATTCTTT
>VALG01006580.1:0-12853 GCA_009835305.1 Ipomoea purpurea
ATACTAGCGACGCGTATACTATATATATATATATTTATTTTTTTTTAATTCAAGTATACGGCGTCGGCTTATACTAGCCGACGCCGTATACTATATATATATATATATTATATTATATATATATATATATATTATATATATATATATATTATATATATATATATATATATATTTTATTAATTCAGTATACGCGGTCGGCTTTAACTAGCCGACGCCGTATACTATATTATTTATTTATTTTTTATAAGATATACGGCGTCGGCATTACAAATAGCCGACGCCGTATAATACATTTATTTTTTATTTTTTTTTTATTATAGATACCGGCGTCGGCGTTACCAAATAGCCGACGCATATGTCTTTAAAAAAAAAAAATACATTTTAAATTTTTGACGTCGTTTTTCGAAAACCGACGTTTATAATGGCGACGTTAAAGCCTTTTTCTGTAGTAGTGCTACATGAACTCTCATTTTTTACTCCCAACTTCTATCCCTCTCACAAATGTTCTATGTAGACATGCATTTTTCTTGAGGCCACATGATGAAAAATATCCATGTCTTATTTGTCACATCAAGAAATAAAAGTGAGGAGTATAATTTGAGAGTATAATTGAGAGTACATGCAGTATATATAACTCGTCTATATATAGCGGGATTAGCATGGTTCACCTATGAAAAGATGATATACATAGACTCCCGTAAAGTAAAATTTGTATGCAATGATTTTATTAATGAAAGAAAAAGAATTATAATAAAAGTCTGGTTTTTTTTTTTTTTTTTTTTTTTTTTTTTTGTATGAATCAGAATATTACGTGCCAACATAAAATAAAAATACAATAGAAATTGAGAATATATGTAGTATTACTTTAACTTACACTTGTATTGTAAATGAAGCGGTCCGCCAATCTACTTGAGCATAATTCTAGTTGACCAACCACAGGATCCAACTATTTGAAGTTTATGATAACATTTTTTTGGTTCAAAAAGGAGGCTAGTGTAGAACAAATTAAACTTGTAAGAATGGTAGACAAATATTGGAAAATTGTAAATCATTGATAATTTGAGTTTCGTGGTAAACAGTGTGTTCTCTTCACTATTTTAAAAATATGATGTTCTACACTAGCCTCCCTTGTATATTACCAAGAAAAACAACAAAAAATACATAAATACCTACTCAATAAAATAGTCGATTCACTTATATAATATTTAGAAACCTTGATCAAATAACGATCCATGTAAATAATTCAATATTTAAATATACATAATTTGTATTAAACTACATGCAAATATATCTAATACAATATTATATTAGTGCAATTTTTAACATATTATATGCATATATAAATTAATAATTATATATCTTTCAATTTTTTACAACACATAATTTATTAATTGAAGACACATACTCCTTAATATATTAATTGTGACATATAATTTTTGAACCAAACATCAAACCGGACCTGTGGAATTGTTACATCAATGCTCTATAAGCAATGCTAATAACCCAATAGGGTAGCTCAAGTGGCAAATGAGTTCTTTTTGTGGGGGGAAATTTCTGGGATAACCAGGGTTCAATTCCCACAAGTGACGATTCTCTTTGGGTCAGCTTCATTGCCTCTTGGAGCGAACTGGGTGAACTTGGACCGTTAAACGGATAGAGAAAGACTCGGACCAATTGTGGTTACATCAAATATATATATATATATATATATATTATATATATAGAGTTAGGATCATATTGAGAACATGTGTTTTAGGTTAGGACTGTGAAACACATCATGTGCATCCATCTAATATTTTTAAATGGTCTAGATTAGATTAAGTGTGTGCTATATATATATATATATTATATATATATATATATATATATAATATATATATATATTAGGCAAGCTAAATAACCCATTAATTTATTAGTTATGTCTTCGATTAAAATCGCAGGTACACGGTGCAATTTTTATTTTTATTTTTTTTTTAGAAAAAAAAAAAAACGATGTTGTAATATGACAATTCAATGACTATTTCTAAATTCTTATCCATTCACAATGTGCAAAGTCCAAGTCTAATTAAAGTCCTATTTTTTCTTTCCATTTTTTTAAGATATTGGTTTCATTAAAATGTCATTTTAGAATCATTATTTTGTCCTGAATGGTCAAAAAATGTCTCCCGGCTTGTATCATATAAAATATCGTTCAACTACTCCCTAGACCATCAATAAAATAAAACTTAGAAAATTACTTTTTAATCCAAAAGACAATTAAACATATGTAACCAATAAAAATACGGCTTCCTCAGAATTATAGTTGAATCCCAATCGGTCCGACAGAACATCGATGTAAATGAACTTGAATCACAGAGGTTAGACATTTGCTTACTGCGCACAAGGAGCCCCTCACTTTGAGAGGTTACTCCCACACTGTCCCTAGTGAGATTCAATCTCTGATCATTCTTCCAAACTTTCACCTCTACAGTTGAGATGTCCATGCGGGTTATCCATGGTTATCATTGTTGGGGACGGGGTGTTGGGATTATTATTATAACTGATTCAAATAACCCTACTTGATCACCGGGCAGTCCAAATCAGTGTATCCTATTAGCTTGCCGGCAGGCGGCTAATCAATATGAGTTTTCTATTTTTTTGGAAATAAAATAGAGAACTGATATGATAGGGAGGTGGTGTCATTAGTGATGACAGAGAAGTAATTGGCTCTTGGGACAGCATAGCGCCACGCCGCACATACTGCGATTGGATTAATTCTGTTGTGACTCGCTTTTCTTGTCTAATCTTCTTTGTCTAAAGCTTCTTCTTTAATTTGTGTAATGATTTTGATTAATTGATGGTCCGCATTTGGTGGCTGGTACTGCTACACTTAATAATGTACGTTAAGATATTGGATTGTGGGTAGGAAAGGTATGCATATTAATTAAGTTAAGATTCTTGTGATCTATAATTCAATGGTTGAAAACAATTGTTTTTTAGGATTTGGAAAAGATATCAGATATACAAGTACATGACATACAAATTAAACTTATATTTCATCCTTCAATAGAACAATCTTGAGATATGAATCCCCTACAGGCTACACCCATTTGCATCCTCACTCCTACACCCATCTTCATCCTCGCAAGAGGATGACGAGATCTCATTGCTACAATACAATCACAACAACAAGCACTACTAAGTACGTTGCTCACAAAACAGCTGCATGGCTACTATTTAGAGATTAATATGTCTACTCAAGCCTTCAACCCAAGTCATGTAGGTTTGATTCCCGGGCATAGATACCAATAACCAACATGTTAACGATAAAAGTAAACCGTTGACTGTTATTTTTGCCGTTAACTGACAAATTTCACTGAAAAAATCGGACCATGGACAAAAGGTCGACCAAAGACGCGCCTTCCCCAGGAAAAGGTCGCCTTCCCTAGGAGAAGGCCACCAGAGATGGTCGCCTTCTCTGGAGCCATTATGCCAGAGATTCGTCAGAATATAAATGACGTCCTATAACATGTTTGTGATTGGTTAAATTGATAAAAAACAACATGTTTGAGGGTTTAATTGCACTTTTTAAAAATTTAGGGACCTAATTGATTTTTATGTAAAGTCTAGGGCCTATTTGATCATCTTCTATATTTTTATTACTTTGTATTTTATTTTTTTTTTGGATGCAGAAAGAAATTGCATGCAGTCACTATCTAACAGTATATATTGAGTAAATATCACTTTGTGCAATAGTCCATGAATTACACATAAGAGACAAATTGTACTATGAATATTTTGTGTAGCAAGCTCAATCTAAAATGAGATAACTCACAAACCACACAAGAGTGATTAACCAATTAGTTTCAACATTTTGATTATTCATTTTTACAATTTCAATTGGAGAAACTCAGAAAAGTAAAGTCTTTATAGTTGAATTACATGTATGTATGTTGTGAAGCTTAATTTTCCAATATTCAATTGTTCATATTTTCTTAAATGGTCATTGCCCACGTTTCCAACACACTTTAGGAGATAAAGTCATGCAGATTATTCACATATTATTCAAGCTCCGACCGGGTAATTCTAACGACTTATAATATACTGAAATTCTAAAACCTATTGATAGTGTTCTAACTTCTAGGGATTGTTTTTGAGGATTGAAAATCTAGAAGAAAAGCTATAAAAAAAAAATACTTATAAATAGTATAATAGAACAGCGGTTTTCCGGTATATTGAGCAGCGGCTGTCCTTTATGAAACTCCTATGCGGAAACGATCATTCATTCATATCTTTTGTGAGAGTCATCTTGCTTGTCACCTTTGGGGTTCTCTGGATGTGTTGCATGGGTGTGGGTTGGATTTTAAAAGATGCAGATGGTGCCTGAAACTGACTCTCAAAGGTTGTTCACCAGCTGAATTTTAGGACTCTTTATTGTCCCTTTGACTTGCTTTTACTTGATATTAAAGACTTACTACGTACATAATTTTCCTTTTGTCTGTATCTCGTTTGCTAAACGATCAGTGAACAGGATTGATCACTTGTTAGTTAGAAAAGCCCTTTCTTGCTTGATTGTATGGATTGGGTTGATCATCGCTTTCCTTTCTTTGTAATGTTTTGTCTTCTGACCATAGTTGAATGAACATCTTCGTTTACTTTCACAAAAAAAAAAAACAAAAAACAAAACAAAACAAAAAAAAATAGGAAAAAAAAAACAAACACTAAACTGGTTATACTATGATTTAACCCTACAAATGAGTACGATAAAGTTTGTGTTACACAAATAAGAAATTGGTTCTCAAAGTAAAATATTTAAAGTTAAAAAACTGAGAAATTAAATGGTGACTAGCACTCCCGATGCTTGTTTTTGTAGTGCATCATTTGGTCCTTAATGCACCTTTCGGTGCTTATCTTTATGGTGCAGTGGTGCATAAGCACCTTTCGGTGCCTTGTTTATTCGTTGCATCATTCCGAACTTTGATGCATCATTTGGTGTTTTTAACGAAAGGTCTGGATTTCTTGGTCACGAATTTTTGAAATGCATCATCTGGAATTCATCATCCGGTGTGCCATTCTAGTATCATGTTAGTCCTTATCAGTTTTCCAAAATCATCTGCTATTAATTCCAGTTAAATTTTATTATATAGTTGATAGAGAATATACTCCGATCTACGGTACTTCTCATGCCCAGGACCTAATTAGGTTCGGACCAGCTTTAGACCTAAACCCTTTCCCGACCTGAAAGCCTCACCTGGCCAATCCGAGCTGAAAGACAGTTGGCCCTTTATTTTTTTCTTTTTCTTTTTTTTTTTTTTCTTTTTGCATTATCCAGTTATGAGGGTTTTAGTCATTAATTCCATTAAACAAATAGGAATAAGGGTACATAGGTCACTCGAACTACACACGAAAATGCAATTTTGGCCATTTTGGGAATTAAATAAAGGCTTCAAACTAAGTACCTAGAATAAAGCAAAATGATTCAATTTAAACAAAAATGGATGTTTACCCTGTAGTGTGATGATGTGGCGTTATAATATAAAAAAATATTTTTATTGTTTTTATTTTATAATTCTAATTTAAAAGAAAAAGAAAAACAAAGATTTGTCTCGCGTTCATTTCCGGCAACCGATAGCCTCAATTTGTCTCGTTTCGTCTACTGCAGTGCCGCAGCGGATCCCATGCATGATTCCTATCACAATTAATAATTGCCAGAACACTGCCAACTAAACTTAAACTCCTTCAAATTCCAAAAAAGTAATAATAATGAAAATAAAAATCTTTAATTTCAACAACCACCACAATGTACGCCGCCACCGTGATGGTCGATTTAACGGCCAAACGGTTGATTCAAAATTGAAGAGAAGGGAATTGCGACGACGCAAGTTTAATGGTGGAAGAAGTAGACGATGGTGCGTACCCGTGGTTCGTAACTGCCATTCGTCTTGGTGGCTTTGGAGGTAGAAAATAGAAAGACTGCCACGCAAGAGCTGCTAGAGGGTAAACCAAGATTCCCATTGTCGCCACCATGGACCGCCACGCAAGAGACATTCATGTGTGTTAGCAATATTATTATTATTTCTATTGTTAGTTTGTTATTATTATTCTTATGTTGACTAGTCTTTGTAATAGGCTTAGTCTTTCTAGTTGTTAGGGGTTACTTAGAGTTGTTACAGTATTTGAGTTGTAATCCTTATCGTTGTCACTGTTGAATGAAAACTGATTTATCTCATCATGTGAGGCTACCGGAGAAGAAAGTCTTCGTCTCCGGCACATGGTGATGACAAATCTTGGGTTTTTTTTATAATTTAATTTAAAATTAATAAAATAAAAATTTAAAAATTATTTTTTAATATGGTAACCGACACATTAGCTAACAGGTAAGTAGGTCACTTTTGGTTAAATTGCATCATTTTTTGTTGTTGAGGGATCGAATTGTAGTTTTTTGAGTTCGATTGCCTAATTACATTTTGTTGTATAGTTCAGTGGCCTATTTGACACATTATTCCAAATAAATATTTTACTAAATGACATGGCAATATACAAAAAAGAATTCCAAAAAAAAAAAGATAAAAATAAGGCAAAAAAGACATTGTCATTTATCCACCCTACAGGCTCTTGTCCACTTCATGATTAAATGGCAATGGCACAGACTTGAACGCTCGATATTTTCCAACGTTATTCAGATGTTCATTCTCCAACCTGAACAGTAAAAAACACACACCATTACCAGACCATCTCAACAACCTCATAGTCATTTTTTTTTTTTGTGTAACGAGGGAAACTGCAGCCATTATCTCAGGGTAAACACGACCTTGTGATCCCAACTGACTAAGGTCACAAGGAGATGAATTATACTATAGAAGACTAATAGACCGCTCCCATTGAGAGCTGAACTTGTAACACATACTTTGGTTACATATTCATACTGTTTTGTTGGCCTATGTGACATTATACTAACCTGAAAAAGTTCCAAATGCGCGGCGGATGATTTCCAGACAGGCAACAATGGCAGCCGTGGCTTTCCTATGAGGAATGGAAGATTAAATCCCAGAATCAGTTGCATCCATAACAGCCTCAAAATGATGTTTACAACCTGCATTTGGACCAGAAAATATAACATGAAGATTTCAAGAAACAGACTGCCATTTTCATTATGGTATTTTTATACTTACAATTGCAGCAAAGTAAACAGCCTTGTTTGGAACAAGGAGCTTGTCCCTCAACCAAGGGTTCTTGGAGTTCCTCTCAAAGATCCCAATCTCTAACAATGTCCCGTACATTGGCGATGGTCGTGATCCCGAAAAGGCTGCTGCCAGGACTCTCAGGGCTGTTCTTTCTTTTTGCTCAATACAGTGTTCTTAGCACCAGGCAGCCACTGTTGTGAAGTACTTGAGACCATTCGCCTTGGCTATTTCTTTCTCCTCGAAACAAGCGACGAAGGCACTGCATATATATGAACACCCATGCCAACTTATGAGTTCTTGAATCTTTTTAATTAGCTGTTAACATATACTGATCAGGCTGTTTATTAGCTAGCATACCTGAAGTAACCGAACAAGAATGGGATTGTCTTGCTACATGTATATAAAAGATTTTATACACATCACTGTCCTGACATGTTTGATTTTGTCTGAAGTTTCCCCATCCATAGTAAACAGTGTAGAATTCAAAGCTCTGATGGCCTGACCTGTAATATTAAGAAGAGCAGTTAATATTGTTTGAGACATTAAGGTTGATGGAATCTAAGTCAAAAAGAACCTGGCTGGTAAGTTGGATCTGCCAAAAAAAATCAGGCAGGGTCACCTGTAAAAACAGAAAAATTTCAGATTCTGAACATTAACTTTAAAATTCTTATGGTCTGTTCTAACATGTGCAGATTGGCATACTTTAAAAGAGGAGCACAGATGCAAGTGCCAGGCACATCTAATGAGGAAGAAGCGACTTGATCGATACACGATGTTGAGAGGGGAGATGTTATTATTAGCAGAACCTGGAAATGACAAAAATAAGAGATTTTATGGTCAAATAGAAGTTCCATAGCACAATGATAAAATGCAATTAGACTGCTGGACTTACAGAAATCAGGATCAATGGAACCGACTCGGTGAGCACTTTATAACTTCTTGTTACAGGGTCCATTTCCATACCAAGTGCCAGAGAACAGCAGCGAAAGCAAGTACTGAAATGCCTGAAGCAAGGAGGAGAACTTCTCGATAACCAAGTTCTGTTCCTTGCTTGAAGCAAATATAAAGGGGTAATTTATGCGGTATCCTCCAAAAGTATACGTCCCCAGCATACATGAGCATATAGGACAATGAATCCGAATAAACTACATAAATTAATTGCAGATTATTAGTAATTTGTTAAGTTTACACACTGCATATTGCACATAAGGCAAGCCACCTGTAAAGTGGGAATATATTTTCCATAAACTGATTACTCCCCTCGTGTTGAAGAAGATGTCTAGCACGTATAGAAACAATAATAGCTACAATTAATGCTATTGAACAGCCAGAGAACAAGCCTGCAAGAAAAAACCGAAGGGCTCTTTAGCATGTGTTTGCTTTATAATTAACTCGGTTAGTTTCACAATCTCACCATGAAATAATGTGATTCTGTGCTCTCCGCGCTTTCACATGGAGGCCTTAAACACCTCATTCCTTTCTTCTATTCCATTGGCAAAGTGCTTTATGAATGTGGCTTCTGTTCTTTCCCATGAGTCTACTACTGGTAATTGAAATAAGACGGAAAAGATCAGAACCAATATGTCATGCAGGTTTAATCTTAACCTGAAAACATATCCATGTTACGAAAAGCAGACAAACCTCATCAGAGCTTCCAAGATAAGACTTATCAACCATCTCTAAGTATGACCTTGAAGCTTTCCTTGAAGTGACTATACAATACAAACATGAAATGAAAGCTGAGCAGAGGTCGCAATTAGACTAATTAAACCTCAATATGATATATATACCTTGTCATACTTCTTCATGATCTTCGAAAATGCCAATGTGTCAAAGAAACTGTGCAATAAACAACAGATTTTTAAAATGAATTCAGGGGAAAAATAGTCACTCATAAATTTTGATCAGAAATATATAGCATTATTATCAACCACTCACCAGTAACTCTTGAGAAGTCTAAGCTTCCATAGACTCCATGAATGCTTTTCTCAATCTTTCTTCAGCCTTCCTTAGCTCGGCCCGGTTGTACTTGAGTTCATAGTTTGATGTCATCAAATGTTCTTCAAATGGAGGGATTCAGTTGGATGTTGACTCTTACGTCGTTCAACACGTGTAATGGAGCAGGCCTGAAATCTGTGAAGTTGTTAGTCTTCTTTCTTTCAAATCCTTTGTTCTTCTGATCATCCATTCCCTGCAGATGTTCCACAATCTCTGCAACATCTTCACACTCATCTCAATTCTTGTATTGCATCCATATGTGACTTAGCTTCAATGACTGCAGCAGAATCTGTTTCTTGTCTGGGACTGGGCGCAATTGATATCCACCGGAGGTTTTTCTACGAAGATCCGGAGAGCATATAAGCTGAATCCATTTGCTTGCTTAGCTCATCCGCCTCACTTCCTCACTTCCTCCACCTGTTTTCTCTGAAAAAAAATAAAAACCTAACAACTTAATTGAACTCATCCGCAAGCCTTCTGAAGAACAACCCGATCTCGTATTCTCCTCCGGCTTCTGACGAACAATAAGGAACATTGTTTGGATACTAGAGGCGCTCAAATCCCTTCCTGCTCCAAAACAGCATTCACCAGTATACACTCTTCATCTTCATGGACCGGTCCTGGAGTGCCTCTAGAGGCTGCCCAATCGATTCGTCAACCCGCCTGATAAGCCGGTACATGGACCAGCCTTCCCTTCCAAGAATTCTTGCGCCGTCGCGCCGAGCCGCGCCCGAAACCACGCACACTATGAACTTCACAACGACACGACCCGACACCGCAGTCTGCCGCACGCCGAGAAATCCCCAGCGAGATATCTTTCAGAAGCTCCCTCTTAGAATTGTAATCCATGTATGCCTTCCCCCATTCTTGAACCATCTGGGAAGCCAGCTCCTTCCCGAACTTCATGTTTTCGCAGAGAGGCAGAGCAGAGCAGAAATGGGTGTCCCAACTGCCCACCCAAATGCCAATTAAGATTCAACTACGGCCACTGAAGAGAAATAGTATATGTTTGTATGAATACTACTTTGAATAAGAAACTACGCTAAAGAAGCTAGCTGATGTGTACTACCACCTTTCCAAATACATACATCTATTTATATGCACATTCGATCAAAAGAAAAACGTTTTTTTTTATTTAGTAATCAGTACGTATCTAAAGATTGCCCAGTAAAAAACCGAGTAGGGGTAATATTCTCAAGTAAAATACTCCGTAATAGAATTATGGAGCACAGTAAACGGTTTTGATTAGACATTTGGACAATTGGACTAATGGATAAGTATAAAAAAGCCCGGGTCTATTCCAAACATTTATTCTCTCTCATAAATTTTAAATTTAGACACTCGTTTAAACTACATAATAAAAATATCCAATTTTTATTTTTACATCATAAAATAAAAGTGAAGAATTATAAATTTGAGAATACATGTAGTATAACTCGTCTACGTATAACAAGGTTCACCCATGGAAAGACATATATGGACTTTCTAAAGTAAAATTTATATGCGGTGATTTTATTTGGGGAAAGAAAAGAATAATAATTAAAAGATCATCCTTGATTTTTTTGTCGCTTTCCGCCTTGCGACTGTTTCGGGTGTTTCGCTTTGGCTGCCCCTCCGTTCGCTCATTCCGCCTTGGCCCCGTTCCCGCAACTTTCCTTGGACCGTCCCTTTCGCCATTGGTCGATCTTTTATTATTTTTTTATGTGATAAGGTTAAAACAGGCCACCAGAACGGTTACTACTAAGTCGTTACCCTTATCGCATTTTCGCCTAGGGCGCCGCGTCTCTATCAAGCCATACTGCGTCAAAAATACACTTGGCAGACACTCTGTTCGAGCTTTCCGCACTGGGCTAGCCTCGCTCAAATATACAGACTAACGAATCACTGCCCCCTTGCACAATCTAGGGACTCTACCACATCCGACCCGTGTTTGACCTGAAATCTGCATTCGCTCTGTACGGTCTCTGCTGTTACTGGTTCCTAAGTTCTTTTCGAACAAAAATTAAGCTCTTGGGCTCTTCAAATACATTTTATTTCGCCATTGGGCCTAAATATAAATACCCACTTTCGACTCTATATACACTGCCAGAGGCTCTGTCACGCCCGTCCGCAATCTGTAAGTAAGCACAATCTGGAGGTTAACGCGGTAGTCTTCTGCCCCTAGTACTCACTACAAGCGCCCGATTCTTGGACGAAACGTTAAGAGCTATTGGGTTCCGCCATCTCCTGGGTCACGCTCCAATTGTCCTGGCCAGTACGATAGAATCCGCTGGGGAACGGAAACGAGATTCAGAGTTATCCGGCAGTCTCTAGTTTTGGTTTTTTTTTTATTATTTACAATTTAATAACTACCTAATTATTTTAATTTAAAAAACTTATTGTTTATCTGGTTAACAGACATTACATAGGTAAACTAATCAAAGCACTCAACTCCCGTTACGGGGTCGAACATTCGAGTCAATTTTTGGTATACAATATCATCTTCTGGAAAGCCTAAATTGTATAATCATTTGTGTTGTTCATGGACCTGAAATTGCTCTATTTTTTTAGTTTGATGGCCCTAAATTGTACTTTGGTTATTCAGTTCATAGCTTGGCCTATTTTGACCTCATTTCCAAAGTTTATTTTTTTATTCAATCCTTCTCTGAATGGCACCTAATATATCTTATTAATGTAAACATCTATATATTTTTCGGACCCTATGGTTGAACCCTATCTATTGGTATTCTCAGCCTTTACTAACCCCCCCTCGGCTATCCCCTGTCTAGGGGTGAACATCAGTTGCAATTTTGGATAAACTTAACCGGAAAATTCCATCATTCGCAACCGATACTTTCATATATCCCATGCGCGATGCCAATCTCTCCACAACTGATCTATTAACCTCGAACACTTACTTCTGGTCTGTGGTGTTATTTATTTATATACTGATCTTTGAGTTCTTGACAACGCGAATTTGTAATTCTTGCAATCATAAGTTAATGACAAAGCTTTTAAAGTTGTTGTTCAGCAACAAAAAAAAAAAAATACCTAACGGACTTGATTAAAAAGACCGCGCGTTTAACACACATGTATCCCCATCCTTCCTTTCCTCCCAGCTAATCACTCCTCAAAGTTCAAGTCTTCTTTCGAAAAGAGTGAGATCAGCTAAGATAAGCATGTCCTATTTTTTGGCTAAAAGCCAGCAAATAAGCTTCTCATTTAAGAAAATTTATCTGCATGAGGAGGAATGGCTACAATAAATCTTTGCCTCACAAACATCCAAAAATTATTGTGCAAGCCACGTGGAATCAGTTTTCAATTCCAGCTTGCCTTGTGTTACTTTTTTTTTTTTTTTTTCTAAAATATAGAAAGGAAGGGCCTAAAGTCCGGGAAAAATAAAAATAACAATCAATGTTGTATAACTTTCATTAAATCGCAGGTAGACGATGCAAATAACAAGAAAAAAAAAAAAAAGATGTGTAATGTGACCAACTCACAACTCAATGACTAGTTCTAATTCTTATCTACTAACACGTTACGAAAACCAAGTCTAATTAAAGTCCTATTAATTTTATAAAAGATATTGGTTTCTTTCAAATGTCAAATCATTATATATTTTGTCCTGGATGGTCAAAAAATGTCTCCTAGCTTAACATATGAAAACTCGTTCAACTACTCCCTAGACCATCAATAAAATAAAACTTAACAAA
>VALG01006581.1:0-23145 GCA_009835305.1 Ipomoea purpurea
TACACTTTAATATGTAGATTGTGAGGTCAAGTCTCAGTGGATGATGAAGTCATTGACTTTTGTTAACATTCCTCGGTTCTTTCAAGATTTTATTGGCATGATATTATGACTTGTTGTTTGTCTATTTGTCTGGCTGGATAACATACTTCCTATAGCAAAGTTAATTTGTATCTTTCTGTGTTATTTTTTGCAGGTTGCGGTATCCATCTTTCTAATTACCTTTCTATATTTTTCTTTTTTGTCTTGTGATAATTGTTTGACCATTAATGATTATTTTGTTGTAATCCTTTCAAAATATAGACCGTTGACATATGCATTTTTTCACATCTGTACCTCACTCATACCTTTATCATCACTCATTTTTTGTTAGTCTTTTGTTCTATTCTTTTTCTTTTTTTCTTTCGTTTATTTTCTCTCTCTCTCTCTTCTGCGGCATGGTAGTGGGCTCGCTTCCTCATAATTTACAAAATCTATTATACCTGCTCTTCTCGCGATATATTTATTAATCGCGCCAAATACATCCCACTCTCGCGTTTCTGGTAATACCGCGCTATATCAAAAACAGCCGCTCGCCATGTAATCAATTTTGGTTTCTTTTGTGATTTGATACCTATAATTCGTAATACATATGACATACAGAAGACGAATATGGTAAGCATACAGAAACCTCTGGCTTTTTTCAAGGGAACTCCAAGGAAATAGAAGGTGGGACCAAGGAATCAACCATGGAAGCTTAAGGACAAGGGCAATACAATTAAAGTCATGAGACCAATCAAAATCAACAAGATCTTTCCAATAATCTTCTCAAGATTTAGGCCAACTTTCATGAATATGATGATGTCTCAAATGAACAAGTTGCAATTTCAAATGGAGGATTGCAAGCTCAAAGTCAAGGGGTAGGGACTCAATGCTCTACAAAAGTTTCATCTTCTAGTGGGAGGCTTCACACTAGCACCGAGAATCCTGGAAATCATGCCAATGCCATCACCACTAAAAGTGGGAATGAAGTCGTTAAAAGACCCACCTCTAACTACTAATTAATGATCCTTCCTTGAAGAAGATGTTGAGAAAGATGAACAGGGAATTCAAAGGTTGAAGAAGAAGTTGAGAAATTTTTTTAGAGTAAAACTGAAGATGAGCCTCTTATTCATAGAAGCAACTCAAAAGGAAAAGAGCCAATTCAAAGGGGGAAGCAATTCAAGTAAGAAGAAAAGGGACAATGACAAGCAAATAGATGACTCGGTTATTCCCTACAATTTGTTGCTATAGTCCAAACACAAAACCAATTGAAATGCTTAAAATTTGGAACAATCAACAGGGCTTAAAGGCGACTGCATTCATTTCCAAATCAAAGCCAACAAGGTAGTTACACTGGGACTTACAACCGAAGACGGATACACCCTCCATATAACTTGGAACTATTGTGAGACAAAGAGATGCCTTCTTCTACTTGTTCGAATAATCCCGAGGTGACAACTCCACATCCCTCCCACGAAATGTGCTAACAATTTTCGGGGCATTAATTTTTACCACTTGAGAAGCACAACCCCGAAAAAGCCTTGAGGATCATCTATCGGAGCCTCCTGGATCTGTTTCATCAATTCCGATTTCATACTATCGAACACATCAGATGGGAGGTGTGTCACTGTCATCCCTGAATCAATTATAATGTTGCCGTAGCCGTAGAATTCACGGAAGATCGCTGGAGCCGGAAAGTTTTGTTGCCGACGCTCACGCTGTCTAAGACGAGCAGTAAAATTGGTTCATAGGGGATATGAGGAAGGGAATTGAAACGACATCAGACCTTAACTATGGCGTCAGTGCCGAAACTTATATAGCTTTTGGAATCAGATTGAGGAGACAGGCAATGGGCAAATTTTCCACCGATTCTTTACGCAACTGCTTGATGATCGAGACGTTGGAGTAGCCGAGACCAACAGTGCCAGAAGCCGTGGTATTCGAGATGTAGACTTTATTCCGGTGGCCGCACCCCAGTACAACGTTGTTGAATGAAACATCTCCGATGGTGAGAGTATCGGTAGCAACGTCGCTGACAGTTTGGAAATAGTGCGTAGGTCAGATAATACTGGCAAACGTTGTCGTCGGAACAAAAAAAGCCGGCATCGAGAGAACAGGTGGTATCCGAATTGTTGCACATGGCCGTCTTGTAGGATTTGCTGTTCTTTGGATCAAATATGGGCAAGCTTTGTGGGAAGCAATCGATGCATGGTTGGCACTGAGTCCAGGTGACGTCGTTGCCGGTATCAACAACGCCGTAGGTTTCAAACGGCGGCGTACCGATAGAGTACTTCATCACGTATCCTCCTCCATCCAAGGGTCTGTTAATCTTGAATTTGGAAGAACCGTCGACTCCTCCGAGGTGACTCTGGATAGAGGCGGCGCGTGAGCGACTGTTGTTATGCGCCTGCCGGATCCAATCAAACCGGTTTGTTGGAAGGGTTGCGATAAGGGTTTGAAGGAGAATTAGGGTGGATGAGTTCAACAGTGAAGCCATCAATGGTTTGAGTAGAAAGCAAAGCAAAAACAAACAACTTAAAAAATAAGGTTATTAAAGCCATGGATTTAGAAGCTGATGAAGTTTGGAATGACAAACATCTTACAACTATGTCCATTTTATATACGAATTTAATTATTTTCCTGTATTAATAAAACATGATGGCATCATGAGTGATGATAATATTGAGTGGTATGTACAGATGTGAACATGATAAAATTTGACGAAATTAAATATGCAATGTCTGTCTATAATTTTGAAAGGATTATAACATCTCATTAATGAGTCAAACCAATTAACTCACCAAGGCACAAAAGTTATAGATGTAAATGCTCCATCTTTTAATAATGATCAATTGTAATTTTTAGGGAAAATGGTCAAATACACCATCGAACTTTAGTTTAAAAGTCAATTAGGCCCCTAAACTTTTTAAATGTGCAATTACACTCATCAACAATTCATTTAGGTGTAATGAAGCTCAAATACAAGTTAATGACCTACTATCACAAGTCATTAGGGTTTAGGTCACCTTCCCGACGAATTTTCCAACAAAAAAAAATGTGACCAGCAACCGATTCAAATTTGCAAAAAATTTATCCAGTCACTTCTTTTGTCAAAAATCATCGGTCATTTTATTTTTATTTTTTGTGTGTGTCTGTTGTCTTTATTTATTATAAATCAAAATGAAAATCAATACAAAATAGAGATTATATATATATACTTTGTAATCTTGTACAAAAGGTGTGAAATGAAATAAAGCAATATGCATTCCTCATTTCATCATTTTTCTTCTCTCTATTTTGCTTGTTCTTCGCAAGCTAAAGGTCTGCAAATAAACTTGCAACACAACATAATAATTTTTTAATCATTATTTATTGTTCATTTACGGATTAATATTATATATGTGTCATTAAAAAAAGAAATTATTTACCAAGGATCTTGTGGTTCAATGGTACCGAATTGCTTTTCTATGGGAGGCATTTAACAAAATAGCTTGTATATGTGGGTATTCTCTTCCTTTATAATAAAGCAAGGGAATTATTCCAAACTCAAATTTTAATTTGCAAAGGGTTTATTTCGTTCAAAATTGAACAAACATGCATCAAATATTTTTTGTAAGACTTATTAATTAAAGCTACAGTCCAGTTATAACACAAGGAATTGAAATGTTAAATTTGGAGCATCAGCTGCAGGCTTGAGCTGACTGCATTGAGCTCCAAATCAAATCCAACTAGGTAGTTCTACCTGAGATGGAGAGCCTAAGATGGATGTACCCATCGAAATATATGGAACTATAGTGAGACAAGATACACCTTCTTCTACTTCTTCGAATAATCCCCGAGGGATAATTCTACATCGCCGCCTCCAGAAAAATGTGCAACAACTTTTGGCAACTTAATACCACTTTCATTGCGTGGCCGAGTAACATAACTGGAAAAAGCCTTGAGGATCATCTATCGGAGTGTGATCGATGTGTTTCATCAATTCCGATTTCTACCATCGAACACATAGGGCGGCAGAATGTGACTGTCGTCCCTACATCAATGATAATGTTGCCGGCATCTTCCGGAACAACCTCGACCGGAAAGTTTTTATTGCCGACACTCATGCTGTCTAAAACGAGCCAGTAAAATGGGTCTCCGGGGGTTATGGTGAAGGGAATTATAACAGTATCAGGACCCGTAACTATGGCGTCAGTGCCGAAACTTATATAGCTTTTAGAATCGGATTGAAGGAGACAAGCAGTGAGCAAATTTTCCACCAATTTGTTCACGCAATTGCTTGATGATCGAGGCGTTAGAGTAGCCGAGACCAACGATGCCGGAGGCAGTGGTGTTCGAGAATTTGGCTTTTATTCTGGTGGCCGCACCCCAGCAGGACGTTCTTGAAGGAAGCGTCGCCGGATGGTGAGAAGTATCAGTAGCAACGTCGCCGAGGGTTCGGGAATTGTCGTTGTAGATCACGTCGTACCGGCAAACATTGTCGTTAGAACAGTAAAAGACGTATTCGAGAGAACAGGAGGTTCTCGAATCATTGCACATGGCCGTCTTGTACGATTTGCTGTGTTTCGGATCAAATATGGGCAATCTTTGTGGGAAGCAATGGATGCATGGTTCGCACTGAGTCCAGGTGACGTCGCTGCCGGTACTGACAAGGCCGTAGGTTTCAAACGGCGGCGTACCGATGGCGTACTTCATCAGGTATCCTCCATCCAAGGGTTTTATGTAAGTCTTGGATTTGGAAGAACCGTCGATAGAGGCGGCGCGTGGGGTTATGCGTTCGCCGGATCCAATCAAACCGGTTGTTGGAAGGGTTTGCGATAAGGGTTTGAAGGAGAATTGGGGTGGATGAGTTCAACCGTGAAGCCATTAATGGTTTGAGTAGAAAGCAAAGCAAAAACAAACAGCGTAAAAAATAAGGTTAAATCCATGGAGTTAGAAGCTGATGAAGATTGGAATGACAAACCATCTTACAACTATGTTCATTTTATATACGAATTTTGGCAAAAATTATATTGAACATTTTCTATTTTCTCTCTCCAACTTTAATTATTTATTTCCATTTATAAAATATTAAAATATTATAAATTTAATTATTTCCTGTATATATGAAAATAAACATGATGGCAACATGACTCATGAGTGATGATAATATTGAGTGGTAACAGATGTGAAATATGCATTGTCGGTCTATAATTTTGAAAGGATTACAAATATCATTAATGAGTCAAACAAATTAACTCACCAAGACAAAAAAGTTATAGAGGGTAATTAGAGTGGATACCGCCACCCTGCACTCAACACAGACAAGATAATTATTAGGATATATACTATATATATATATATATATATAATATATATTATATATAATATAGCTGTGTGTGTGTGTAAGATTTGGTTTAAGGTTGTTGTGTTGACTACTTTACTTTGATGATGTGCTTGTTCCCCAATAAAATATGGGACTGGATATCCCGGTCCGTGGGGGAGGCGGCAACAGTCAAAACTCATGTAGCATCATTTCTGACGGTACTTGGGTCTGGGCCCCATTGTTTTCCGGCGGCACAGACAACGGCAATGCCTTTTTCGGTTGCATGGAAAGATCCAATTGCATCTTCCTTACTAATGCTGAAAAACTCCCAAGACATTTATGCAAATTTTTCAAAAACCGATCCAATTGCATAAATGATGCTTGGGAGTTTTTCAGCATTAGTAAAGGAGATGGATAATATATATCCACTCCATCCCTGATTGAATCTTCAAACCTTTACGTATTGAAGATCCAGGACACCCGAGGTAATTACATACAGACAATAATACTTCTTCATAGGTTTAGCTTGGTACTGCTGCTGACAGATGGTGATAAATTGAGAATGGTTATGAATTTATGATGATGATGAGGGAAAAATAACAACGAATATTATATAGTGCAATTGATGAAATGGGTTGTATCGATTATGTTTTTTTATGTTATCCTTGCTTGAATTCGAGCAAATAATTGCCCAATTATCCGTGCAGTGTGCGTGCGATGTGCGTGCAATGCACATATAATTTTTTTTTTGTTATATATTTAGATAATAAAATTACGGTATTAGTTTTATAAATTTTAATTTTGATAGGGCCTTATTTATTTACCCGAACAGGACCACAAAAATAATACAAAACAGGCCCTGGCTTGGTATCTATATATAGTGATGAGCTGAGTGTTGAATGAGCTAGGATAACAGAAGGCCAAGAGGAACACTCCATTCATGCAACAGTAGTGATACCGATTGGTAACGGCGAGATGAATGAGCGACGTCTAATTAAGCAATGAACTGATTTTATGTTAAAACGTGTATCACATATATGGCTTGGGTTGTTAGTGTTGTTTTCTCCAGATTTAGAAATACCAATCCGATACCAGTGGACCAAGTGGCTTGTGATCCACTGGTATCGAATTGCTCTCCTATGTGGGAGGTTTAGGTTTCGAGCCGTAAGGTATTCCCCTTCCTTTGTAATAAAAAAAAAAATAAAAAAATATCATCATCGTAGTGGTACACTCTCGCATAAAATATGGTAGGGATGGCGCAGCTGGATTCCCGGAGGTGGTTGTAAGCGATGGTGGTCCTCCTCCGTTGTATCCGGTGGCGTCTCTCCGGGTCTGAAAAAATGGTCCAGAACCGGTTTTTCAATCATTATTGCATGGATCATGGTCCACACAATTGTGTTGATCATAAATAAAAAGTACAATTTTTAATATACGATTTGACAATTCCTCATGAGGGGATAACCGGAGAGATCGAATTTTGAATCTGAATTCTGAATTTTTTGTTATCCTTGGACATAATAATATCTCGGGGTTTGCAGCGATAACTCGGTATATCTACTTTACGACCATTCGCTAAAATATGTCGATGATTCACTAATTGACGGGCGGCAGGAATAGTCGAAATTGAAGCCATACCCAACTATGTCCATTTTATATACCGACATTGAGAAAAGAATTTTGACAATTTATTTAGAACATTTTTATTTTCTCTCTCCAACTTTAATTATTTATTTTCCATTTATAAAATATTAAAATATTAGAAATTTATTTATTTTCCTGTATATATTAAAATAAACATGATGGAACCAGATTGGTTAGTATGAGTGGCCTGCATTCTTGCCAATTAAGAGAGGTCATGAGTTCGAACTCCTTCTCGTATAAAAAAATCAACATGGCCAGCACTTTGCCCTTAATTGGATCGGTATCATGTGAACAGAGAATAATTTGATATAGATCTAAAAGTGCCTCATACAATTAAGCCATATTATGATATCTCGTGGTCTGACAAAAAGATAAATATGATGGCAACATGACTCATGAGTGGTACAGATGTGAACATGATAAAGTTTGTGGAAATAAAATATGCAATGTCTGTCTATAATTTTGAAAGGATTACAACAGATCATTAATGAGTCAAACAAATTAACTCACCAACACACAAAAGTTATAGAGGTAAATGCTCCATTTTCCAATAATGGTTAATTATAATTTTTATTTTGGTATTACACCCTAATGACAAAAATAAGAATATTGTTAATGATAATATTAAATTTTATACCTAAGATTTATGACAGTGCAAGAAGTTATTCTTCCAAAAGGTTAAACCCCAAACCCGACAGAGCTTATAGCTTATTAGTAGTTTAAAATGAGTTATAAGCTCCGTCAAACAGACTCTGCACAATTTTAAGCAATTTAGTACCAATTTATTTGTGTATTAATTCAGAATTAATTAATTAGAAGAGGGAATAAATTAAAATCAGTCCCATTACTCAATTCATTTTATACATTAGAATTTGAAATTTGAACAATTTTTGGTTTGAAATTATTAAAATCACTGTCTACTGCTCATTCACAGATTTATATGATCTAAATGCCTTTAAAAAAGGGACATCTTTATTTTAATGAACTTTCAATAAATTTATCAACCCTATCATAAATTAAGACAATTTTTGAAAAAGAATTGTATTACTTTATTACCACTTTGACTAAAGGATTATCATTAAATCTGGATTTAAACTATCATTTAACTCCACCACTATCTCGTGCGGTCTTATCAAAGTAACAAATTATATTTACATAAATATTAGACATTTTACAATAAGTTGACTTTAGGTGTTATTATTTGCTTAAGATATCATTACAAATTTACAATTTAAGCATGATTATGACATAAAATTTTACTACTCACTAGCCTCTAATGAGTGCTTGGTCTCGGGCAAATTATTGTATGGACCATGATTTATACAGTGTTATGGCAGAATAACGTGTGTAAACTACGATGATGGCATTTCTAAATGTGGAGAAAACAACACTAACAACACAACGCATATCTGTGCTAACACGTTTTAAATATGGAATTAGCAACCAAAATCAGTTGCTTCCTTGCTTAATGCAAAACCTCTTATCCATCCGCCTGTTGCGCATTATCTTCGCGGTTATACATCGTTGTAGGACTGTAGGCAACTCGATCACACAATACAAACCCTCAGGCCATGATTTTTACATGAAAGAATAATAAATTTTACCTTTAAATATTGTATAATAGCCCACAAACCACGCAAAAGAAGTCAACCACAAATAATAGAATGTTGACAAAATTCAACAAAAATAATAATCTAAAAACATAATATGTGTCAATACAAGTTATGTCCTTGATTTTTGTCACTTTTTATATGCTAATAAATATATACATTTTGCTTAATTGTTGTACATTTCATTTGTATTGAACAAAACCACCCTTACACCATTAGTATTTAATATATCTACCAATCTTACCAACACCTACATTTATCATATCTTTTTCCTATTTTTAATTATTATTTTATTAAAATTATCATATAACAAGTAATTTAATTATAAATTATATTTTAATTAAATATTTATAGAATGTTAAATTATATATGTGTATCATATATATATACTTAGAAACGAAGTATGAAAAACAATAGGTAAATGACACAAGAATTTTTACTTAGAAATTTTCTTGAAAGGGAAATACACCAAGATTTGATATGGTATTACCTAAATTACACATCTTTATTGCCATTCTTTCATCAATGATATATAAGATCATAATTTTTTTAAAAAAAAGTTGAAATTTTGTGCATAAAATTACAAATCTTCTTGTTATTCTTCCATCTTTGATATGAATTTGAGACTACAAGCAACCACCACCACTGCTGCATCAATGAAGTGTTGGGATAATAAAGCTAAGCAATTTCCAATTAACTTTGGGTGGATAGATGCCCTCTGCTATATATACTGAAGGATGAAGCTCAGCTCATCACCACATATCTCGCCGTCGACAGCAGCAAACGCTGGCGGCCCATCCCCCGTACCCTGTGGAACGAGGCACCGTCGCCGCCTCCACCATCGACCGCTATTTCCAGTCGCAAGTCATCTAGCTTGGCCGACAACACATTCATCAAGGTATGTATTTCAATGGCTATAGCTAAAAATCAGTGAAAATTTGCAGTACTATATATATTAATGTGGTGTTAATTTGTTTCAGGAATTGTTTGATATAAGTATTCCTTAATTAAATGTATGTTGAGAATTCGATTCATAATAGAATTATATTACAATTTTTTTTTTAAAAAAAGTAATTTTAAATGGCAAATGCATGATGTTTACCGGGTTGAATATAGATAACTGAAGATTTGGGTGGCCTCCTCTTCAGTAATAGTTGATCCAAGAAATTCACCCAAATTTAGGGAAATTAGTCTTTTTGTCTGGACACTATGAAAATATATTATACCTAAGCCGCCTGTGCGTATGACTTCTTTTTGTCTATCCAATAAGGGCATCCTCAATAGTTGATGATTTTATCCCAAATTTTTGTGGGTCCCAACATCCACTTCAAAATCTCTCCTTCTCATTTGTAAAAAACTTGACAAAGAAAATTATACTGTTCCAAAATCTCCCTAAAATTTTGAGGTAAAATCCCCAACTATTGATGATGCCCTTATTGGTTAGACAATACAGAATTCATACGCGCAGATGGTTTAGATATAATTTTCATAGTCTCCAGACAAAAAAGACTGATTTCCCTAAATTTGGGTGAATTTCTTGGATCAACTATTACTGAAGAGGAGGCCACCCAAATCTTCAGTTATCTATATTCAACCCGGTAAAACATCATGCATTTGCCATTTAAATTCTTTTTTTTTAAAAAAAATTGTAATATAATTCTATTATGAATTCTCAACATACATTTAATTAATTTTTGTGAATTAAGGAATCCTGTGGCAAGGATTCTCCCAACAATAACAATAATCGGGTCTAAACCAGCCCCGGTACTAATAGACTTCTCATCGCGAGGACCCTTTTTTGCTAGCGAAAATCTTCTTAAGGTATGTTAATTATCTCTGGTTTATGCATGACACCTACGGGCAAACAAACAACATTGGATGCATTTTTTATTTTTTTTTGATTTTGTTTTTGGGGTATTGCAGCTAGACATTTTTGCACCTGGCGTTGATATTTTGGCTACAGGATTTGTGTCTCCACTTCCAGCCATGCAAACAAACAACTTGAATGCGCCAATAACAACAACAAATGGAGCAAATGCCACTCCGTATGACATTAGGGCAGGAGAACTAAACCCCACAGCTAAAATATCAACGCCTGGTGCAGAAATGTCGGGCTGACATTGAAGAACTGACAGACATTGATGTCACGGTGACACCAAATAAGTTAGTGTTTACAAAAGAGGACAGTAAACACCAACTTATTTGGTGTCACTCTGACCTCAATTACGTGGACTAGTGGAAAAAGCTCAGTTGTTGTGGCTATGTAAGGGAGTTAGATTGCTAGACATTTGAAGTGATTCAAAAAGTCCAAAAGACATGTTAAACATCAATGAATATATCTTTGTTGAAAGATGTATGGATCATCATATGTACCGTTAAAATGCATGAATAAATCAATAAGAAAACAAACTGCAATTAACCACGTTTAATTTCTTTATTTTGTAACCTTGAGTATTAGAAATTAAAAGGAAAAGCCGCACACATGAAACAATTATTAGCAAGGAACACTTATATATACTATAAAATAGAAGAGCTCATAAGTGAATTAATGGATTCCATAAAAATCATATCGGGCAAAGATGACAATGTAGACTAAGCTAGACCCAAGTGCTATCGTGATTGGACTAACATTGCACCATCTTAATTATATATGGGGCCGAGTTGACACATGCCCATATTACTAGCTTTTATTTCTTTTTTTTTTTTGCACAAGTGTCAAATAGGCCCATTTACTACTGTGAAGTGCTCAATTTCCACCACGAACTAAATTAAGTGTCAAAATAAGCTCATCTACTAGCTAAATTGTTCAATTAACTTTTTTTACAGGTTACCTATTTATTAATTATTAAAAAATAAATAATAAATCAAAATAATTAAAAAAATTAAAAATTAAAAAAATTAAAAAAAAAAAAGAAGATAATAGCCTCCGGTTGTCCTCGCCGGACAGCCGGTGGCTATTATCTTTGTTTCAAAAAATTAATAGGTAACCTGTTGGTAACTTGCAAAAAAAACTAATTGAACAAATTTAGCTGGTAAATGAGCCTATTTGACACTTAATTTAGTTCGTGGGTGGAATTGAGCACTTCGCAATAGTAGATGGACCTATTTGACACTTGTGCCTTTTTTTTTTTTTTTTAAAATGTATTATACTCCGTATAAGATAAATAACATAATTAGTAGCAAATTGTCTAACACTAGCATTAATATTCAATTAGCAATCAACCGTAAATTAAACTATTGCATGATTGATAAGAGCAAACTTTAAGAAAGAGATCAGAAAAGTGTTCACATTCTTTCCACCATATATAAACCACGGCGCAACACAATTCTCTCGTGAAATAGACCCTCCAACAATATACTAAAGTGTAATTAGTCCCTCAAACTAAAAAAAAATCTTCAATTAAACCCTTAAACTTGTTAAAAGTGTGCAATTATCATTTTTAACAAGTTATTAAAAAATAACCAATTAATTTTACTTGCTTGGTATGTACATGGCATTTCATTTAAATATTAAAAAAAAACACTTAAAAGAAATAGTTGCCGAAGCTGCCGGAATTGTCCGCTCGACGCTGCCAGATTCGTCCGTTTGAATAGAGAAGGTCGCTGGCTTCTCTTTTCCGTTCATGGAGAAACCAACGAGCTTCTCCACGTACGGAGAAGAGAAGCCATGGCTGAAGCCTCCGTTTGAGAAGCCGCAAGCTTCTCTCCGTTCATGGAGAACTGGAGAAGCCAAGGCTTCTGTCTAGTCCATGGCGGCAGGCTGGGCAAGCTGCCAGCCTGCCATGGCATTGTTTGGTTTTTATTTATTTAATAAATATAATTAATTTACTTTTAAAAAATAATTTTAAAATTATTAATTGATGTGACATTTTACGTGAAATTCTATGTGGCTGGTGACTTGAAAGTAACATGTTATTATAGGTCAAATAGGCTAATTACACTATTTTAACAAGTTAAAGAATTTAATTGAAAGTTTTTTTAGTTCGAGAGTTTAATTGCACATTAATATATAGTTTGAAGGTCTATTTATTTATTTAACCCTTATCCTAATAATAATAATATTTAATCTACTAATTAAATTACGGAGTATGATTCAAAATTTAGTTTATAACAGTAAAAAAAAAAAAAACCAGTCCAAAACAGATTAAAATATCATCTGCTCAAATTAGCTAAAGATACACCTACCAAAATAGGAAACCCAGAACCTTAAAGATCAAAACATTTAATCGGCCCAAAAGAGGTGAAACGTGAGTAAAAAGCAGTCCATAAAGAAGAAACCAAACATTAAAAAAAAAACAAACAGGCCTTAAAACCACCTTCTTTTTCTTCTTATTGGCTGCTGTTTTGTGATGCGTGAAGCAAAGGAAAAGTAGCATCTTTTATGGCAGAGGAAGGTCTGTATTCGATCCAGTTGGTTACAACTACGTATGATCGATCATGGTATTGATCGATAAACCATATTTCTGCCCAGTGCCCCACGTCTTAATTAACGTATGGAAGAAGCTAAGCTAAGCAACAAAATCAGTTCCTTTGATTAAGGCTTTGAGTACAGTTGTGATCAAAATCACGGTTACATGTCACTAGCTAATTTCCGAGATTGGGTGGATTCCCTCTTTGGCCCCCTGCTAGCTGATTTCACAAAAACTTATGCACTTTCATCACTTCACCTCACTATATATAGGGAGGGAAGTAAGAAGAAGATGGCAGCCATGGCTGCAATCCTTTTATTTTATTCTTTTAATTTCATATTAATTTATTGCAATCGTATCGCGTGGCGTCGGTGATTTTCGCGGCGTGTGTGTTGAGAGGCATCTGGGCCGCCGCCCGCCCGCCGGCGGAAACGCTGGCCCATAATGAAGCTCCATGGATTTCCAGTCAGTCCCATCTAATGATGCTTTTGTTGAATATGCTAATAAATGGCAAATGCAAGTCCAGGACGCCACCCCCACGTTCAAACGCGTCTGCTTCGCCAACCTTAATGGTTGACTTTTATATGCTACTCACCTCCATTCTTCCAATTTTTTTAAACTTTCAACCAAATTTAACTAATTTAAAATGATTTTTTCCCTTTTTTTTTTTTTAAAATATTATATGCACAATATCTTTGATTTGCCAAACTGTTCAGTGTATTGTTTAAATCACTATCTACTGCTCATTCACGGATTGATATTATATACTGAGAGACTCACTTGACTTTTTTTTTCTTTTTTCTTTTTTGGTGAGTGGAGTCAGAATTATATTGCTGTGAATTCAGATATATGAGAATCTGAACCTTCTGTTATTATTTTATTGATATAGAATTGGAGATGCCACTTTAATTAGCATTTAAAATTGCCTGATCAGCGCATTCCAATATTGTTTGGGTTTTTTAGTGTCTATCTTATAATATATTCTATTGAGCACTGCCAGTCTGAAGATGTGTAAATCGAGGGCATCAATACTACAATTTAGTATATGAATCACTTGTATTTTTGCATCTCCAATAAATAAATTGTTGGGTTTTTGATTGAAAGGTAAAAGCCTCGGAACCGTCACCTTTTCCCCCCACAAGCTTCAATTTCTGTGCATATGCAGGATTTGTTTGCTAACCACGAGGCTTCGTGACCTGTATATATACAATCTTATAATGTGTTCTCTTTCATCATCCCACAAATGCCGCCGTCTTGAAAGGACAAAGAGTAAATATGGTCATAAATTTTTGCCTTCCTAGTTGATTATTTTACATTTTAATTATAAATTTAGGAAATTGAGTAAAATTTAATTTGAAAAAATATGTGCACACTACTGAAAGAAATCACAAATTACTTTAAATTAGAATACAAAATTTAAATTTTCAGTTTTATCAATCATTTTAACATCAACTTAACGTCAAAGTTAACAGATGACCACTTTAGAAAAATTAAAACTCAAATGACCAATTTGAGAAAAAGGCATAGTCGAAGGATCATTTTAAAAATTAACTCTAATAATAATAATAATAATAATAATAATAATAATAATAAGTATGTGCATTTTAGACTTTATACTACTTATTCTCTTTCAATTCCCATGTATACCAAATATTGGAATTGAAATTCCTAGTAATTCTATTCCTGTAAACTAAACACTGAAATTTAAAATCTCACTTTATTCCCAGTAATTATTTATTTACCATGGAATTGTAATTTTTTCTCACGTAATTCCCTCCGTCTAAGTCTCTAACTAAATACCCCGTTATATGTGATGCAAAGCAATTTAGTATATGTAATATTATCTTTATTTTTGGATACATGATATAGAATGAGGTAGCATTAGCATTGTTGAGTTAAAGTCACATTATATTAACTATATCTTGGAAGTCTAAATTGTATGGAAAGCTCACGCCAAAGTGTTAAGTGTATTTTTTTTTTTTTTTTTTTTTTTGGGTAGAGGTGTTAAGTGTATTGTTCAAAGAAACGTGGGGAACGCACTATAAAAGCGTCGCAGTTTGCTTCAGTGCGTGCCTAACTTCCCCCACTTTCCGTAGCTTTTCAACTTTGAATAAAATATATTACCAACAAAACAACTCTTATCACCTTTAATTTGTACTATTCTAAAACTGATCGAATTGTTTGTTTTGTGACAAACAATACAATGGCCTTTAACAATGGCAAGCCCGCCAAGAAGCCGCTTCTCTCTTTACATTCCGGCCTCTCCACCACCCTTTTCTTCGTCGTCATTTTCACCGTCCCGGCGCTTTCCTCCTCCGCACCCCCACCATCTCCTTCTGCACCGGCAACTCTTCTCCCAAAACCACGCCTTGGTCCGGCGATCTCCGCGCCGTTGACTTCTCATGGAACCGCCTAGAATTCGCCGGCGGGAAACCTCCGTTGAAGACTCTCAAGATCGCGGTTTTCTCTAGGAAGTGGCCGACCAGTTCCACGCCGGGCGGCATGGAGCGTCACGCTCACACGCTGCATACGGCGCTAGCCCGCCGCGGCCACGAGGTGCACGTCTTCAGTTCTCCCCCGCTGGAAACCGGCACGCCGCCGGGCGGGGTGATGAGCGGCAGCCTTCTCCGGTCATTTCACTGGCACGACGGGGAACCGGGGATGTGGCGATACAACAAAGCGTGGGAACAGTTCGAAGAAGAGAACCGGAAGGCGGCGTTCGACGTAATCCACTCGGAAAGCGTGGCGTTGCCCAACCACGTCGCCCGCGGCATCCCCAATCTCGCCGTGTCGTGGCACGGCATCGCCTTAGAGAGCGTCCAGTCCGCCATTTTTCAAGATTTAACTCGCCCCAAAACGAACCAATCTCCCCCGCGTTTAACCAGAGCCTGCAAACCATGATCCCCAAAGTCCTCAACGAAATCAGATTCTTCAACAACTACGCCCACCATATCCGCCATCAGCGACAGCTGCGGCGAAATGCTCAGAGACGTCTACCAAATCCCGACCAAAAGAGTCCACGTCATCGTCAATGGAGTCAACGAGGATGATTTCCGTACCGATCCAACGTTAGGCCGCGAATTCAGGTCCAAGATCGGAATCCCAAAAGATTCACATTTGGTCCTCGGAATCGCCGGCAGACTAGTCAAAGACAAAGGCCACCCCATACTTTACGAGGCCTTCTCCAAACTAATCCAAACACACCCCCACGTATACCTCGTTCGCGCGGTTCAGGGCCATGGGAACAGCGGTACAAGGAACTGGGGCCGCAGGTGGTCGTTCTAGGCTCAATGCACCCATCGGAGCTGCGCGCATTCTACAACGGAATCGATATCTTCGTCAACCCAACGCTCAGGCCACAGGGCTCGATCTTACGTTAATGGAGGCGATGATGAGCGGAAAACCGGTAATGGCGTCGAGTTTCCTAGCATCAAAGGTACAATCGTTGTTGAAGATGAGTTTGGGTTCATGTTTTCTCCGAATGTTGAGTCGTTGGTGGAGGCGCTGGAAACGGCGGTGGCTGAAGGTCCGGCGAGGCTAGCGAGGAGAGGAAAGGCGTGCAAGGAATATGCATCTTCCATGTTCACTGCCACTAAAAATGGCTTTGGCTTATGAGAGATTGTTCATTTGTATCAAGAATCAAACATTTTACTTATCCTTAGATAATTCTTTCTTTATATTCTTCTCATTTTCCTTTGAATTCAATGATGGAATTGCATAATTAACAATTTAGGGGTCAAAATTAAGATTTTTCCTTTTAATTATTGGTAAAATTGAGTTTGGTGATGTGTGTCACATTGTCACGTACTGAAATTAGTATATAAAATTTTAAAGGATTACCATTCTCTTAAAATATTATCATATAAATATTACATGTCAACTCAAAGTTTCATGTAATGTTATGTATAAGAAGACAATATTAAAAATCAAAGTATATGATAATGTTACAATTTTTTAGAGGTAATTTTGACCTTCAATATAGATTGAAAGGTTAATTATTTTGCTATTCAAATAAAATAGCGTAGGTTTTTAATGCATATAATCAACTGTGTGAGAAATAATTTAAAATTACAAATTCAAACATTATCTAAATTATAAAATATGTCATCACTTGTAACTTAAATTCTCACCAAATTAAATTGCATAATTTCCATCATAATATTGTGCAGTTAGTTTGATTATAACGTATAAAAATGCATCTAAATTTTAAAAAATACAAAGCCCAATACAAAATGGTGAAACGAGATTTTAAGAAACTGAGTCGGCCCAAAATGAGAAATTGAGCACAAATTAAAATATAAATCAACAACCGCGCACCTGGAACCCATGGAGCGTTATGCTGTGCATCCGTATGCACCATGCAAAAACGACGTCGTTTTAGCGTCTAACTTTAAAAAAAAAATATCAAAATTACATAACTACACATCCATAATTTCATAACTATACATCCAGAATTTATAACTACACATCCAGAATTGCATAACTACACTTCCAGAATTGCATAACTATAATTCCAGAATTGCATAACTATCAAACATGCAAGGGCAGAGTGGTCATAACTACACATCATAATTTCATAACTACACATCCAGAATTGTATAACTACACTTCCAGAATTGCATAACTACACATTCCAGAATTCCATAACTACACTTCCAAATTGCATAACTATAATTCCAGAATTGCATAACTACACACCAGAATTCCATAAACTACACTTCCAGAATTGCATAACTATAATTCCAGAATTGCATAACTAACACATCCATAACTTCATACTATACATCCAGAATTGCACATCTACACTTCCAGAATTGCATAACTACACATCCACAGCTTCATAACTATACATCCAGAATTGCATAGAACTACACTTCCAGAATTCATAAACTAAAAAATCCAAAATGAATGAACTAAAAATTAATAACATATTGTTGTTGCTGGGAATCAAAACTGTTTTTTTTTTTTTTTTTTTTTTTTTTTTTTTTTTTTTTCTAAGTAGGGCGCGCGTTTTATGCAAAACGACGTCGTTTTTGCATCCGTATACACCATGCGGGGTGCATACGGATTAACAACATAATTTGCCGGAACCCATCCAATAGTTATGTTGTGTAACCATCTGCACTATGCATGGTGCACACGGTTGTAAAATGACGTCGTTTTGACTAAAAACGCGTGTTCCATTTAAAAAAATTCACTTTCGATTCTCCTCAACAGCATTTTTGGATATATAGTTATGAATTTGTGGATATATAGTTATGAATTTATGGATATTTAGTTCATTCATTGTGGATATTTAGTTCATTCATTCTGGATTTTGTGTTATTCATTCACTGTGGATATATAGTTATGATTTTGTGGATATATAGTTATGAATTTGTGGATATATAATTCAAATTATACACAAAAAAATGCTATAATCGAGAATCGAACCTGATTTTTTTTAAAAAAAGTGTGTTATGACATTGTTTTACAACTGTGTGCACCATGCACGGCATAATTTGCAGAACCCATCCCTAAATCCCTACCATATTTTATGGCAGAGTGTGCAAACTACATTCATAGTATTTCTAAATGTGGGAGAAAACAACACTAACAACACAAATCATATATGTGCTACACGTTTAATATATGGAATTAGCAACCAAAATCAGTCCTTGCTTAATGCAAAAGCTCTTATCCATCCGGCTGTTGCGCATTATCTTCACTGTTATACGTCGCTCATTAATCATTTCGTCGTTATCGATCACACAATACAAAACGTAACCTCAGGCCATCATATTCATATATACACCCTTTCTACTAACTTGACCCAAAAAATAACGAAGATTATGAAAATCAAACATGTTTTATAATCCATGTTGAAAAAAAACATTTTTTGATGGTTACATTTACTTCATTTAACATGTTTTCATTTTTTATATTCACATCAAGCGATTTATGTAATTAGCTGTCACTTTTTCGTAGTTATTGAGATGTGTTTATATAAATTGAAGGAGATCAGATCATATATATGACTGTTATTAACATTATATTAACAAAACAAAACATAATAATTTTGAATTAAAAATAAAGATTAATAAAGTTACATTGTTCAAAATTTTACCTCTCCACATATGGGAGGTCATGAGATCGAACCTCAATCAATGCGTTGTTGACTCTTTGTGCTCATTAGGGTGAGAAAATATGTTTGATCAGATACTACAATGTAACAGAGTCAGTAGCTTTCAAAAAAAAAAAAAAAAAAAAAAAACATTGTTCAAAATTTGACATGGAAGAATGTAAATTTACCTTTAAATCTTATATATTAATAGCTAGGAGTGTAAACGAGTCGAGTCGAGCTCGAACTTGGGTTGGCTTGAGCTTGAGCTCGTTAAGGAATGCTCGGCAATTTTCGAGCAACTCGATTGTTTGAGCTTAATCTTGAGCTCGAGTTCTAGCTCGATTTTGGGTTCGAGTTCAATTTTGACCTCAAATTTGACCTGTTTGATTTTAAATTCATGTCCCAATTAAAAATAAACTACTTTGTTTTATCCACACATAATTGGTAGTTGTTGACTAAGTAAATTGACATAGACTGGAGACTACTCAATTGTCTTCGTGTCTCGTCTTCTGTCGGCTGAGTGCCTGAGCTAGGGCGTGGGGAATGAGGAGTTGGGGAAGCGATAAAAGATTAGAAGGGTAGGATTTAATTATATTATTATTATTATTATTATTATTATTATTATTATTATTTATTATATTATTATTTATTTATTATTAAGACAAGCATCTCATTACAACAACAACAACAACAACAAAAAAAAAAAAAAAAAAAAAATCAACAAATTTAGCATTAGATCGATCAATATAAAATATCTATAAATTTCATTCTTTACTAACATACCTTTATTGAAGTGAAGTATGAAAACAATATATAGGTAAATGACACAAGAATTTTACTTAGAAATTGGCTTGAAAGGGACATATATACACCAGGATTTGATAATGTATTACCTAAATACAATCTTATTGACATTCTTTGATCAATGATATATAAGATCATAATTTTTTTTAAAAAAAGAAACAAATAAGTTCACAATATGTTACATAAAATTACAATATATTTTGTTATTCTTCCATCTATGATACGAATTTTGACACTACAAATCACTGCTGCATCAATGAGTGTTGGGATAAGCTTAAGCAATTTCCAACGCCCTCTTTGCCCCTCAGCTCATTCAACAAACCTCACCTCACTATATATAGGGATGCTTCTTTGCTTCAATCCCCTCCCTCATCATCATCATCAGCAATACCAAGCTAGAACACTATGAAGAAGACATTATTGTTTGTGTTTTTGTGTGTGTCTGCCGTCTTGTTTTGCTCTTGTGTCGGAGAATCTGAGCCAGAGCCTCCTACGCAAAAACAAAATGGTAAAGTTTACATCGTCTATATGGCGCTGCAGCCCCATCCAGCAATGGCGCCATGCGAAAGGATCAAGCTCAGCTCATCACCTCATTGACAAAAAGGTCAATCTAAAATATATATATTGTCATCGTTAATTATGTTCATTGATATTAATAACATATGTGTCTATCTGCAGGAATAGGAAGGCATTGGTGTACACCTACACAAATGGGTTCTGTGGGTTTTCAGCCCGGTTGACGGCGGAAGAAGCTTCATCAATAGCTCAAAACCCGGAGTGGTGTCTGTGTTTCCTGATCCAATTTTGCACCATCCAAACAACCGCTCCTGGTCGTATTCCATTTCTTATAAAAAAATCTCTCCCATAGCCTCCCCGATCAACATCAACTCCGCCGCTCAACCATGTTCTCCAGGAAAGAGATACCTATAATAGGCATCTTGGAACAGGTTTCATTTCATTTCTTCGTCCAATCATTTTTACACGTACATGTATAAGCAATATACAAACTAAATAACAAGTTGTTGATGTATTAAACTTCTATATATGTAGAATATGGCCTATCTCCTATCTCAATGACGACGGCATGGTGACCCATCCCGGCCCCCATGGAAGGGAGAGTGCCAAAAAATCGATGATTCACTCTTCCAACTGCAACAGTAATTATACTATTATTTAAAGCCCTCAAATGGTTCACTCATCCTCCCATAAACAAATAAGGGGTTGTTTGAAACTCGAACCCTAAAACTACATAAATTTTTATTGTACCCTTATCAGAAAAATAAATTGGAGCACGATATTACCGGAGCTTTGACGTCCCTCGTGTAGGGACAACGTATCATGAAGCCACGCGGTCCACACAGCATAGTCGCTGTTGATGACGCGTCATACTACGTCATGCTCAGAAGGGACGGCCAGGGTGGTGGGTCCCTACTTCGAATTGCCTATGTATCGAGTTTGCGACTTTTTCGGATGCGAAGGATCTGCGATCTTGAAACCTTCGATGACGGTATTAAAAGGATGGTTTGGACGTTTGTCGCTGTCGTTTGGCGGACTACGGGACTCAACCCGATTCTCACTGATGTTATCGCCATCGGCGCGTCCACGCCTCGATAGATCTGCATTGTCGTTGTCTGCGCCGCCGGAACTCTTGACCAGACCGCGGTAGTGTCCGTTCACGAAGTCCCCTGATTTTCACCGCGCCGCCCCCACCCATTCGACCGATTTCCAGTCAAAATCGTCTTGGCGACACCCACATTATCAAAGGTACTCATTACTCAATCAGGTACAACAACCTTAAACCAAATCATACACATCTAACACATACATACAGCGGGGAATTATATCGAAAATTGAAGAAAAGGCCGGTGCATCCTATTGCGACTGGGCGTTGGTAAATCGGAGACATGTACTGAAAGTGAAGCCAGGACTTTTACCCTCTCATTAGACCCTAAGAGCAAAGGGAAAGATATATTGTGTGTGAAACCCAGACCGGACTTCTTACATACGAATGATAAATAGGTGAAAAATGCGGCGGTTGCCAAAATACTCATATTGGACAACCCCTTTCCTTTCCGTTAAATGTGTGGTTTTCCCATCCAAATCCTACAAAAGGGAAGGCCAATCAGGATTTTTCACTACATCGCCTCAAACCAATTAAAAACATCTATTTCATTTCAACATTAACATAAATTCTTTTGTATAACCTCATTCCAATTTCTCGAATTGTAGGTCTGCGAGAAGCGTCCTCAGCCGCGGACCGGGCCACAGTCCCCTGGAAAGGGCTCCGGGAGAGGGGGTGAGAGCCCGTCGTGCCCGGACCTGTCGCACCACGAGCCGCTGTCTACGAAGTCGGGTTGTTTGGGATGCAGCGTTCCCATATGCGGGCGGTTGAATTCCGTCCAAGAGGCTTACAATTAGGCCGGATCAAACGATATTTAATTTTAGAGAATTTTCCTTTTGAGTTAGAACATTTAGTAACCGCGAAAGGGAAAGCACTGACATTTTAGAAGACTTTGAACAAAGAGAGATCAATAGACCCCCTGCTTGAGACCATTTGTGTCGAGCGATGGAAAGCCAGATGGAGAGGCCAGAGACAGCCCCGCCGCGCCACCCCGGCTAGAGTTAGTGCAGGATACGGTCGTATCCAGATCGCGATCCGTTGCACACCAGATCCGGTACTCAGAGCGGTGCGAGCAGGCCTCCACAGCGGATTGGAGTTTACTTTTGTTGGGCGTGCTCATTCAAGCCCGGGCTTTTAGATACGCAATCGCGGAAACAGTTAGGGGAACGTTCTCTCGGATCATGGGGAAGCAAGCGCGCGCCCTTTGCTTGCCTCGTACCTGCGCGCTCGGTCGCTGCCTGTGGGCTCTCCATTCGACCCGTCTTGAAACACGGACCAAGGAGTCTGACATGTGTGCGAGTCAACGGGCGAGTAAACCCGTAAGGCGCAAGGAAGCTGATTGGCGGATCCCCTCACGGGGGTTGCACGCCGACCGACCTTGATCTTTTGAGAAGGGTTCGAGTGCGAGCATACCTGTCGGGACCCGAAAGAGAGGTGAATACCTTCACGCTTCTGAGCGGGGGCGAAGCCAGAGGAAACTCTGCGCATGTGGACGGCCCTGTCTTATGCCATAGTCTACAATGCGTACTGTTGTCATATCATGCGCGTTGCGTACGAGGGAGAAAACTCAAATTTCATTGTTTGCATCATATTATCTTTTATTGTACACATTAACATATACAAACCACAATGGT
>VALG01006587.1:0-11783 GCA_009835305.1 Ipomoea purpurea
AGAAATAACAACATAAATAATACGGTAACAATATAACCCAATATCATCCCACGCTACAAAAGTCCGCTTATTCATAACCAATTACATTTACTCATCTAGTACATACTTACATCCGGCTACGTTATCTACAGGCAATATACACCAATTACACTCGCACATCGAAGAAACCATCATGCAGCTCCTGCCAACAGTTGGTGATAGAAAATGCACACTTATTATAACTAGCAACCTGCACAAAATTATCCCAACATACTTACTCTCACCCATACACACACTACTTCGATGAGAACATAAACAAAAAGGAGATTGCCAATAACATAACCATACCTACCGTTAGTAAAAGAAAACAGACATCAACTGACAATCACACTCATATCACTTTTAACATATACCTCCATCAGATTAGCACAATCACACTAGTGAACTATGGTTGAACTACATGCAAATCAACTGGACAACTTATAATCACTCAATCCATAGCTTGTGAAATATATCATATCCAATCTTCATAACGAAGATTATAGTCTGAGCTAATGTCTCATATAGAAAGTGAATCAAAAAAATGTCAGTAAAGCATTACGATATTGTTTTGTTAGGTAGGTTACAATAAACACTTGTATAAGTAAAAATTCCCTTACTAAACATTTAGAGGTAAGGAACAAGGGAACTCCCTTCAATAGCTCAAGTACAACATGACTTTGATACTAGTCAAATACTAATCCTCAAGATAAAAATCAGGATTTAAGAATAATTCTCCAATTCATAGGTTAATTTCAATAATCTGGATTTGAATGGGTTTTGGGTGTCACCTTTCCCTTTTTTGTTATTTTAAAACTTAAAATGACGGGTTTATCCCCATGAAAAACAATTTTAAAAGGATTTTTTTGTACATTTCGCAACATGGCGATTTGGCCGGAAGGATAAATGTGTTAAAAATTACATAACTTACGGACTAAAATGTAGTTTTTTACAAAAAAGTCAAAGACTCAAATTAACAAACATAATAACACATGACCAAAGGTGTAATTCCCCATGGATGGGTGACAAATGGACGGCATCAGGCACTTCATTCTTGACCATGCACTGTCCCCATTAATTTCTCAGTGTACTCCCATAACATAAGTGAAACCTCTGCCTTAAATACCAGCTTGATGGCTTGTGTTAAAATGTTTAATGGGAGGTTTGGGCTCATATCTTCTAATCTATTGCTCAAATTCACTAAATTGCAATGATGCCATCATTTATGTATGTATTATTAATGGTATAAATATTGTTTCTTTTTTCGTTAGTGATATGGATAGCAATTTAAGGTACAGCACAACTGAAGAAAAAATCAAGTAAATAATGCATTTTCATTTTCGAAATGAATGACGCAAGTGTGGGCAGAAGACTCTACTTTGCAAGAAGATTCCAACAGTAAACTACTGTTAGGATACAGCTTAATTGACTGGTTTACAAAGACCTATTCCATTAAATAAAATAAACTTCAATAGTATAACAAAAAATATATACAAAGAAAATAATTACGAATACAAAAAATATTTAAGAAAAGAAATAGAAAGGTTGAATTGCACATGGCAAAATAGTGCAACTAAAAAGTCACACAAAAAACAAATGCTACAGCAAAGGTATCTTCATAATCACAATAATGAATCAACACACAGGCACACAAAAAGAGAGAAAAAACATACACAATCACAATTAATATAAAAAAAGAACAAAAATTGTTAGTGATAGATATAAAAGATAACACAGAATAGACATCATCCAATAAAACCATAAACCTATCACAACTTTATAGGAAACGTGCTATATTTTCAAGTCATTGAAGGGCATTTCCATAGGGTTAGCCATTCGATTAATAGCAGACTATGAATAGCTACCGCCAATACAAGACCGAATGTATTCCCTCCTCGAGTACTTTATTTATTTAAGCGGCACTTACTATAATACCACTTCATCAAAGTGTATATATTACGGAATATACCATATCGCTGTAACCTGACATCCATAGAACCCGATAAATGTTGTAATTATACCGCTATGGGAAACAGATATCTCTATCTCATCTAGGATTTCACTCCGAGATTCAACGCACGTAGTAATCAATGTACCCATAAAATTAGTGTCTTGCCACTCTTCTTCTTTATGTTTCTCCTCCTTCACATGGAGAGCGCTATTGGTATATTCTGAATTCTGGGATATCACTTGGTTGAAAAATATCAGCCAATATATGTGGATCCCAGGTACCTGTATCATGATCAATTAGCCCTATTACTTTGGCTCCAGACAAATATTGCGCATTTCCGTGTGAATCATAGGATCCAGTTCATCATTCAACCAGGGATGCTCCCATATCAAGGTAGAATTTCCATTCCCAACTCGTCTTCTTATGCCACCACATACTAGATCTTTTGCTGCCATGATACTGCGCCAACAAAAACTTGGATTATTTCCTATAGTTGCCTCTAGGAAAGCGATTATTTGACCAAATAATTTAGATTATTTTACATTTTTTGTAGTACTTTACTAATTAGGGTCTGAATGAGATTTATCTAGTACACAATTTTAAATAGTGGTTGGGATGTGTTGGGATGAATATTGATTCCAGAATTTCTTATGTTTGATTAGTTTAGCCTGTGTATCTAGGTTCTCAAACCTATGTGTGACATATCACCCGTTTCTTATGGATAATATTATGTTCTATTTTGGAATTAAATCAATGGATTTGCCTTTATTTTATCAGTTTTAAATATCTTGAAATTTAGGGTGTTACAGTTGGTATTAAAGCCTAAGTTCGACCTAGGACTATGCCTTTAAGATAAGACCATGAGACATTAAGCTAGAACCCTAGGCACCTACATACTTAGCTTTCTTGTGCATTTCCTTGTGTTAGTGCTTAGTAGCTTGTGATTGTACATTACGTGCCATAACCTCCAATCTCTTGAGGACAACATTTCACACCCGTATACTCACTATCACTCATTTTTGCTACAACCAGTAATTATTGAGAGGATCTCGGCAAACATTTCCTTTTGGTATAAAAAACATGATCACAAGGTCGGGATGTATAAGGTGTCGGGTAAAACGGTGAATGATGCCAAAGTGGAGGCTATGAGCCATGAGATTAAGAGGTTACAAGCTATGTTTGAAAAGATAGGGACACAATCCCAACCTTACAGGTAGGGGTGATCACGGTTCGAACCGTAACTGTTACTGTGCTAATCGGAACCATCCGTACGGTTCCGGTTCCGGTTAAGGTTTTCAAAATATTGAAACCGAAACCGCCGGTTCTAGTTCCGAACCGTATAAAAAAAAGTTGAAATTTGAAAAGCCAAAGTCGCAAGGCTTTGGCTTTTCAAAAGTCTAAACCAGCACTAGTGGCCTGCTGGCTGCCAATAACCATGTTATTGGCCCAACTTTAACTTTGGCTTTTTTTTTAAAAAAAAAAAAAAATTCGGTTAGAACCGACGGTTCCCCGGAACCGGAACCCTTAGTATAAGGTCCGGTTTCACCATTTGCGGAATCGGAACCGGCGGTTCCAAACCGAAACCGAAACTGCGGTCACCCATACTTACAGGGATTTGGCCCTCTATTCTGACATTTGTGGAAGCCCCCATCAAACTATGGAGTGCACATCTTCTAGCAACAATGTTGAAAAAATCGCTAGGCGCCCTCTAGGCGCCTGGGGACCGCCTAGGCGGGCGCCTAGAGCGCCTAGGAGGGCGCCTAGACGCCTAGGCGGGTGCCTAGAGCGCCTAGTCGGGCGCCTAGGCCGCTTAGGAGGCCGGGCGCTTAGCGCCTAGGCGCCGATTAATCAGCGCCTAGGCGCGATTTTTGCAACAGTGTCTAGCAATGAGAGCTATGAATAAGTTGATACTATAGTTACCAACAAAGGCCCCAAGGTCAAGGCTACAACTATAGGGGAAATGGTAACCAAGGATGGAATTGAAGCAAGGAAGTGGATGGGCCAACAACTCTAACCCAAGGAGGATACAAACCCAAGGGTGGCAAAGTGTCTATCAAGGTGGCAAACCAACTATGGATCTAATAGGGAGAGTGGTCAAATCACCTATGGCTCATCTTAAGAAAGTGCGAATAACGCTCCCTAAAGACCACCTCATGCTTATCAAGGGGGCAACTACGTACCCTCCTAGACACGAAAGTTGGAATGAATTTGAAGATAGGTTGATGAGAATGATGGCCGATTTGAATAATGACATGAACCTTTTGAGACAAGAAGTGAAAAAAGAGCTTTGGCAAGAGATCTCCACATTGTGCCAAGAAAGTCAAACCGCCATTAGAAGTGTACAGACTCAATTAGCACAAGTCGTCAAGTCTATCTCGGAAAGGCCTTGGGGTGCTATTGTTAATTGTAGAGACTCCAATGGTTAATTGTTACTATTCGAGTTAACGTTTCGAACCTTAACACTTTACTCCCCTCTCGGATACGAGTGGTTGTCCTTACCATTCGTCCCTTTTACTACACGAAAGGTATGTCCTTCCATCTTTCCACCTTTCCGCAACCTTCCGGTTACGAATGATTGTCCTTACCATTCGGTTTTCTTTTCTTCGAAAGGTAGGTCCTTTCACTATTCGGCATTTGCAACCTTTCGGTCTGTAGTCTTCTACTCTTCGAATCTTCGTCTTCAGTCTTCAAGTCTTCATTCCGAGCTATTCGAAAGGTAACCACTTGGCTTACCGTTTGACTGTTTTGTAAAAACTGACCGAAACGTAACCTTTCGAGTTATCATTCGGATTGATTTATTTAATCGAGTTGTGACTTCTCGAGTGAGTATATATTCATACTGTTTAAATAAGAGTAGAATTATCCTAAGTCTAGAATATAAACGAAATAACGGACTAAAATTCTTATCTTTTAGTATCATCAAAATCTAAATAAGTGTTCCTAACAACATCAGTCTGGTATGTTGCGTGCCTCACCCATGACATATTCCTCGATAAATTGTTTTAATTTGCAGCATTACTGTACAAACAGTATATTTTCCCAATTCAGTAATAATATGCAATGGTTGCAGGATCAAAATCCAAGAAATCTTGAGGCTAATTTCTCTCTCTTTCTCTCTCTCCGATTCTCTAACTCTCTGTAGTCTGTACGCTATCCGGTGAGTTTCTTTTTCATTGTTTCCCATTACAATAAGTTTATATAGGCATAAATGCATCTCTTGACACTTTTGATCGTAGTTCATGTTACAAACTTTCGTGTTGTATCTTCATTTATTTCAGCATTTTGAACTCATCATTGTACTGATACTTGTGTTGGATATTTTGAGTTGATTTTTTGCTTGGTTTTGTCAATTGAATCTGGATTTCAATGGTTCAAAAAATCGGTAAGGTTAATTTTTTTTTTTTTTTTTTATTTTGTAAAGTCATACCTTTATTAATTAGAAAAGAGCAGGACCAAAACCAAAACCAAAGTTCGAAAGGACTTAGACTCCAACATGCCTAAATCCCTCTAACTAATCTAACATAAAGATTACAGACAAAGCCCCCCGAGCTATAACATGGCGGGCCCAAGTCCCATGCTAGGCATACACACTGAACACTCGACCAAATACTAGGCTAAGTGATATAAATAATAAAAATGCTACCAAGTGTATGTATATGTAGACTGCACGCCTGCTCGGAGAATGAGATCAAAGTATGTATCCGTCATGCATCACAGCCCATCCATAATAAATTGTGTAGATGGGTGACAAGGAAAGCACCTTGCGTGGCACGCGCCATAGCACTTCCCTGCCGAACTGGCACCATAGCGTCCGCAGCACTATAATGCAATCTGAACCGGGTGCAACCCACAACCGCGGAACATCTAAAAAACTGGGGTGATAATTTGACTGCCCTGTTACAAAGCAATAATACACACATCCCCATCTAAATATAAAGCAATATTGGCACACAGGCCTAAGTCCAGAAAATAACATAAGAGACAAGTGCCAGCTCCAGGGCCAATTTTCGACACCACAGACCGATATATACAACAGAGCAGTCCAAACATCAACCCCGATCAGCACCGAAGGTTAATTTTGATACTGATTTTGAGTCCAATTTAATTTCAAAATATAATATTTTTAAGTTATTTTAAATTGTGAATGTAAATGCTAATTTTTCAATGGTTTTAGCAAGAGGAAGTTCTGAACTAATTTGTTTATCAATGAAGTTAATTAACAGATATATAATTAGAAATATAATGATAAGTTAAGCATAATTACAGACAGTGGACTATCAGGTATATACAAAAAACAGTAAGACGATGACTTTAAAGTTCAAAAACAGTAAATATTTTTTTCTGCACTAAAATATATAATCCCAGCCATTATATTATACATTGCATATTTGATATTTGTTTGACTTAGTAATCCATTAATTCTCAGGTTGTTAGAGGGAAAAACTATGGGTGTGGTGCTGATATTTGGAGCATTGGGTGTACTGTACGTTTTAGAGATTAGCTAATCAGAACTAGAAATTTAGAATCTGTTATTATTTGCCTCATCACTATACATCATATGTTATACGTACGGGTCAAATAGTACTTCATCTAGTTCTAGTAGTACACTGAAAACAAGCACGTACAACGTAGTATTGTAACACAACACACAACAAAAATGAAGACAGATTGAACTCAATTAACAGCCATTACCAGGGTAAAACTTCCACGATGATTTGTTTCTCAATTCTCATTCATTCAGCGCAGTTATTGGTTCCAAAACCAACGCTATTCCCCTGCAAATCGAAAAACATGGTCATTTGCCGCTGCTGATGGTTGCCAATAATGGCGAGACCATCATTTTGTTGAGCGAAGCCCAAACAAACCAGGTTTGGCTCAGACTCCGGGAGGATGACAATCCCAGATTGCCTCAACTCAACATCAATTTCCCCTTTACCCGACATCCCTTTGAAGTGCAACGTTATGGCTGGTACGATAACGTTACTAGTATCCACATTATAGCATGTGCCCCACTCTTGCATTTCCTTAGATGCTGCAGCAGGATTTTTGGATGCCATTGATTGATTGAAAGCTGTGGTTAATGCAGAGTAAGCCTCCTGGGGCAACTGAGTGATGCTAGTTCCACTGTCTATAATGGTTCCTGGAGAGTTAAAAACTGAAGGAGCAACATCCAACCGCTTCCCAGCGACACTCATCCCAGTTAGCTCTACAAAATAGTATGATTTCTTTAAATACTTCTCGGCTAGGTTCTCTGGTGGAGGGAGCAAAGGCGTGAACTGTGGTTTGGAGGATGAAGACTTTGCTTGTGCTTCATTCCCAAAAAACAAATACCCTTTTTTGCTGTTAGACTTTGGGAGACAATAGCTGAACTTTTGGAAGTTGGTACCTCCTTGAGATGGCAGAGACATATCCCCTCGTCCGAGGCCAAGGATCCCATCATTATCATCATCAACCATGTTTTGGATTTCTTGCCCGCAACCGAACTGGAAGTTCTTGACGGCATAAGATTTATCAATTGTGAGTGTATCACACCCCCAGTATCCTTCAGATTTTGAGTTATCGCCGTAAGTGACGTTAAATTGATCATCAGTAGACGGCCTGCATGAACCATTGACATATGTTGATGATTTGGATGGATCGAAGAGATTAGGACCACATCCTGATGTGTTACAGGGTTTACAACCAACCCAAGTGTTGTCGCTGCCGGTGTCCACAAGCAAAGTGAATTTTTCTTTGGGTGTACCCAGTTCAATCGTGACAATGTATTCCATGTAACCAGCAGAAGAACCATCACTATTGGCTAATGTTTCAGTTTGAAAAAGTGGGCTATAAGAGGACATTTTCTTAGCAGCAGGGTTGTGTGGCGAGCAAGGTCCGTTTCTAGATGCCATTCTTATCTTTCCAGATCCCAATTCTGAACCTGAATTCATAAAAACTTCAACATCACACACACACACAGACATATAGAAATGTGGATAGGGCTTCTCGGACGTCCAGTGGGATTGCACCATTTGGAATGGAAATACCCCACATTGTTCGAAAATGTACCAGAATGAAATGCATAAATGTACCACATCTAATGGTACATTTTCGAACACTTTGTAATGCATTTCTGTTTACGGTGTGACTACACTGGAAGCATTGTCGGCACAGAAACTTGGCCTTACATATATATACATATACACACACTTCGGTCCAGAGACATAACTCAGTGTTCGAAAAGTTTAGTGTGAGTGTAGTGACCCAGTAAATATCCTGGTTCAAATCGTCAATAGGGGAGGATCTCAGCTTTGGAACAAAAAGCAAACACTGAAACCTAACCTTACTAAGACACATCCCGCTTGGTTTAGGATTTAAACCTGTATATCATTGAAATGCATGCTCTGAAAAAGGTAAAACACATACAATGCAAAATACTACCTACTCCATTATATTCTTGATGCAACCTAAGGGAAATCAGATCACCTTGCATATCAAGATTTCTAAACTTAAGTTCAATTAAGAAACTCTAAACACTTATATATTGATAAGATAAATAATTAAGTGGTCAGACAATGTGTGTATGTATGTGAGTGTGGGGTACATCACCTGTTCTGGGGGATTCGCAGTAAGGCTTTGGCCGCAGTGAAGACAAGTTAACAGCATGGTAAATCTCTTTCGGAGGAGGAGGATTTCTTGCTGCTTGAGCCAGAAATGAGCTTAAATAAAATGTGAAGAGGAACAAAAAGAAAGATGAGCAAGACACGGATTTGGTAGCAGATACTACGTTCTTGAAATCCATGAATGTATGTGTATCTGTTTCCAAGCAGTAATTACAACTTTTTGTGTATGTAGCAGTCGATATGGTATATACTTATATATACACTTTGATGCAGTGGTATATATGGCCCATTAAGAAAAAGACTCGGGGAGACTCCGGCCTGTGCATGCAGAAGCCTACAAGCTCGCTTACTTGACCATGACCTTGAATTAGTCTTTTTTTAATTGATTGTCTGTTAGTTATACTATTGAAGTTTAATTTTAATTTAATGGAATATGATCTTTGTAAGACCCAGTCCAATTAAGCTGCTATCCTACACAGTAGTCCTTACTGTTGGGAATCTTCTTAGCAAAGTAGAGTCTTCTGCACCAAAACAGGCTCTGCGTCTTCATTTCAAAAATGAAAATGCATCTTATTAACCCTCTTGAATTTCTTCTTCAATTGGGTACCCTTAAATTGACTAACCTCACATATCACTAACGAAAAAAAAAAAAACAAATATTTAATAACCAATTAACTAATGCAACATAATAAAGGATGGATAGCTTGGCAATTTAGGTGGGTCCATTTGAGCAATAGAGTCTAGAGGGTATGAAGCCCAAAACCTCCCACTTAACAACATTTTAAACCACCAAGCCACTCAAGATCTTGTATATTAAAGGGCAGGAGGTTTCACTTATGTATGGGAGTACACTGGAAGCAAATTAATGGGGGACACGTGCATGGTCAAGAATGAAGGTTGCCTGATGCCGTCCATTTGTCACCCATCCATGGAGGAAATTACACTTTTGGTCATGTGATTATTATGGTCTTGTTAATTTGAGTACTTGACTTTAAAAACTAACAATTTAGTCCCGTAAGTATGTAATTTTTAACACATTTAGTCCTTCCGGCCAAATCGCCGGCCAAATGTTGCCGAAAAATGTAATTCCTTTAAAATTGTTTATTCATGGGGATAAACCCGTCATTTTAAGTTTTAAAAAAATAACAAAAAAAAAGGGGGAAAGGTGTGACACCCCAAAAATCCACATTCAATCCAAGGATTAATTGAGTAATTAATCCTAACTGAATTGAGGAATTAATTCTTAAAATCCTGATTTTTAATACTTGAGGACTAGTATTTGACTATCAACTTCAAAGTCATGTTGTACCTTGAGCTTTGAAGGGAGTTCCCTTGTTCCTTACACTTTCTAAATGTTAGTAAGGGCATTCTTGACTTTTCACCAAGTGTTAGTATTGTAACCTAACCTAAAAGACATCTTCATTTCATCCCTTACACTTTCTAAAATATTAGCTCTACCTTCTCTCCAGTGAAAGGTGAGTAGCTTTTCCTCCAAGCTAAGTTGAGACATTATCAAGATTCCAAGATTTGCTTCCAAGATTCAACCTCTTCACCTATTTGGGCATCTAGGAGGGTAAGATCTAAGTCCATCTTGTTGTTTTTGGTTCCATCTTAGATGTCTTTCTTTAAAAGTAGGGATCTTTATGATCTTTGTTTGTTTCTTCGAAGTAGAGGTTGTGAGAAAGATAGGCAACTTGTTGGGAAACTTGTTGAGGGTGTAAAGTGAAGTACTTTTTTAGTCTACAAGAAGGTAATACTGATTGCTAGGATATCTTAAAAACCGTATTCTGCTTTATCCTTATATGTGATTTTCTGGGATTTTTTTTCTCACTTGTGGTTTTGCTGATGAAATGTGATGGGTAATATATGCATTTGTCTTCGTGAAAATGCAATATCTCTAGGAGCTGTGCTATGTAGGGTTCTTTTGATGCTCAGATTTGGCTTGGCAACTTACCTAATGATTCAAGTCCATTTTGTTGTATTGGGTCGAGATTTGGCCATGTTTTGGACTTGAATTTGGAGTTTGGAGATAAAAATTTCCCCGGAAGGGATTATTTTGCACAGTGTATGTACCCGCGGGGGAACGACGGGAGAGCTACCACTCGCCGCCCACCCGCGGGGAACATGTTGATGCGGGCCCAAACATATGGAAGGATCCATTAAGAGTACTAATTGGGCAATCACAAGGCTCAAGTCTAAACAATTAAAGGCAACTTTCATTGGTGATGTTCAGAAGAATGTGGAAATCAAGAACTCAAGCCCATTGCAAAAGATGAGAAGAACTCAAGGCTTTATAATGTTCTAGTGCTGATTTGGAGATATAAATTAGGGCCCAAAATAAGCCTTATATTTTTAGTCTCATTTATTTAAATTGTTTGGCATTAAGAGAAAAACACTAGTTAGATTTAGAAAGGATTCTTTAAACCCCTTTCTAAATAGGACTCTATTTACTTGTTTTCTAGATTAGGTTTAGGACTCTTTTTCCTATTGTATTTAGGATGCTGCCCTATACCTATAAATAGGGCACATCAATATCAGTTCAGGAGGCTTTAATTCAATAAAATTCTTAAGTTTTTCTTTACACTTGTGTAAAAACCTTATGGCTAATTGTGGACTAATTAGTGGCTAGTCGTGGACTCGAACTAGCAAATTGATTCGTGGACTCGAATCAATCTTACTTTCTTCAACCTTAGATTTAGGTTCGTGGACTCGTTCTTGAATCGAAGGAACTAGATCCGACTCTAGTTGATGTGAAGATTGCATCATCGAGGTACTTGAAGCTACAATGGATTCTTCCAAGTCTTTGAGGATTCGAGACAAGAGGTTTCTCGTGAGGTTTAAGGTATTTCGATCCATCTCTATGCTTTGCATTGAGAGCATTCTTGAGGAAATACTCATCTTTTTTGAACTTGGATTAGATTCATATCACATGTTACGGGTGGGTAGTGTACCCGCGGGCGAACCAGCGGGTGGAGCCTACCCGTGGGTCCACCGCGGGGAACACAGTGGTGGTTTGATTGACTATTTGATTCGCCTTGATTCTTTGACTCGGTATTTTTGATCTTTTGACTTCCCGATGTTCTTTGTGAAACTATTTGAGTGTCTTCATTGATGTTCGTATGTCTAGAACTATGGTTGGTGGTATCCATGTAGGCTTTGGTGTCTTGAGTCGTGGCTAAGTGTTCAACATCCGTGTTTTGTTGAACCGTGAG
>VALG01006588.1:0-12252 GCA_009835305.1 Ipomoea purpurea
TGTGGTGTTTGTATGTGTGCAATAATTGTTGATGCAGTGTTTGGAGTTTGTGGTCGTGTGAGAAATTGGAGCGAAGGTTTAGGTTTTTGTAGTTTTGTGTGGTTGTGAGTAGATTTGAGCACGGTATTTTTAGGGTATAAAATGGACAAATAAACTGTTATTAAAATAAACATACACGTCGGCTATTAAGTAATAGCCGACGTGATATTATTCTTTTAAAAAAAATAAATATGACGTTTATACAAAACTCGGCTAATAGTATAATTATCTGAGTCGACGATTAACATTTAATATAGTATTTAAATAAAATTAAATACTTAAACTATCTGCTAAATACTAATAGTACGTGTTGTAGTATATATTACTTAAAATATATACTAAAACTATCATGATAACGTTCGGCTAACGTTAGATCACATAGTGTCAGCCGACGTTGTAAGTATTTTAATTTTTTTTTAAATCTATACATATACGTAGAGGTAATAATGTATTAGTACGACATTGTAAGTATTTTAATTTTTTTTTAAAATAACTTTAATACATAACGGTTACGGCTACATATGACTATTAGTAGCCGACGTTGTAAACTTTATTTTTTTTTATTTAAATAATATGTAATAATTACGTCGGCTATTTATATAGCTGACGTTTAGATATATGTAATAACTTTAACCACGTCACCCGTATAAACCTCTATATATATATGTATACGTATACTATTACAGAACAACTTACGGAAACTAGCCGACGTTTATAATTATTTAGGCCGACAGTGTAAAAGCCTGTTGTGTTAGTAGTGGGACTGTAATTAATGTCCTTAAGCTTATCACCACCTACACTTATGAAACTTGAAAGAAATGAGTGAATTGCATAACTGATTTTCTTGTAACAACATGAATGGACCCGAGAAGTTTGCTACCTTTTGGTATTATGCTTGAAAATATTATTTGTAGGAAATATGAAAGAGACTAGGGCGCACAAGCATAATAGAAGTAAAGGTAACATAGGTGAATTCAAGGTGCGAAGGTGATAAGATTAAGGTGTATGAATATAGTCACCCTTGAAACAAAATATAACTCACAAGGAAATATGTACCGTGGGAAATTGTGAAAGTTTTTTGAAAGTGCAAAGAATATCGGAGATTGCTCGTGTAGGAATTAATTGGATCCACCTCTCTTTCATGATTTTCTTTTTGTATTCTGGAAGAGGTTGGAAAATTTTTTATGAACTTAATATCATATGTATGCAAAGATACTATTTGCATAGAGAGACATCTACTTATAGTCCCAGTTAGATAGTATGAATTCGTTGCAACTATTAGGAGGTTACGGGAGGGGACCATCTCCCAGTATAGACCGACCACAATCAAATTTCAAATCCATCAAAACATTGGCATTCAATAATTCATTCGGTAATTATATCTATGGGTGTATAATATATTGTGTTAGCATTTTACCGTCCAGTAGTAAGGTAGCAACGAGGAATAAAGAGACGTAAAGTATGGCTCGATTGGATTTCGAGGTAATTATTGAAGAGCTTGCATATTTTTGGAGAAGTATTATGCATAACCCAGGATGCGTGGCTAGGCTCACGTTACGAGGTGCATGGGAATTAAGTACAATTTAGCTATTTAGAGAAGGTATAAGCTATTAATTGAAGAAGGTGTATTTGAACATAATGATTGTATATTTATAATTATAACATTATGAGATACAAATAAACCCAAAAAAAAATATATAATGAAAACAAAAGGAACAAAAACTGGATCATTTGATATTCTTAAGCGTGAATCACTTTCTATAAGCTTTAAATCTCCTCTTTTAAAGCACAAGGTTCAGATTTTAATCTTATTGGATACAACATGAATTATAGTAAAATTTTCTAGTATGCTTGTTTGAGATAATTTCCATTAATAGCGATTAAGCCTGTGAAGTTATTCTTGGTTAGCTATAGAATTAATATAATTTGCTGATAAAATCATATCAAAATTAAGTCCTTGTCCTTTCAGATGTTTCTCCCAATATACGTGTTATTATTAACAAGTAAATGTATTAATCTGTTTCGAGAGTAAGATTACATGGAAGTGTCTGTGTTAATAACTGTCAACTTCATAAGATAAGATAGTATCTTGAATTATATCAATTATCTAATTAATCACTGGAGAAATCAATATTAATATTGAGCCAGGTTAACTGGTATATTCCAAAATTATACTTATATAAATATTATATATATATATATTATATATTTATATGTAACTATACATAATATATATATATATTATATGTACTACGTATACATATATTATATATATATATAATATTAATATTATATATATATAATATACGTATATTATATGTATGTAACGTATACATATATTATACTATATATATATATATATATATCATATATATAGTAATATATATATATTATATAATATTATATATCATACTATTATATTATATTATTATAATATATACATACATAATATACATATATATTATAATATATATATTATATATATATATACTAATATATATTAATATATATATATTAATAAATATAATATATTAATATATATTAATTAATAATATAATATCTGTATAATACATATAACATATAATGTATTAATATAATAATATATATATATAATAACATTTTACAAGATATTATTATAGTTAGTACATTTAATTTAATATTAGATATAAACATTACAGCTATAAATATTAGATTTATAAATAGGAAGAAGTAGCAATTATCTATGCCAATCAAACTATAGGTGTGCTAATAACTGATTGTTAATTGTCGATGGTGTGTAACGTATAGATAATTAAGTTAGACTAATAATATAAATAAGAGAAGTAATAAACCACATATCTTTAAACACGCACTCTAAGCAAGATTGATTTGAATCCGTCGGAGGAACTCCAATCTTGGACGAAAATTATTAGAAGAAAAGGGTCCAAAGTTGTAGGAGGTAACTGAGCTGGTCTTAATGGAGGGATGTCCGAACAACTATCGAAACTCGATAGGTGTTGCAATGCTGCTCGAGGTTCGGTGGTATGAAGATAGAATTAAATACAAGTGCGAGATAGCTTCATACGCGAATGGAACACCTGGAGTATATTTATTAATTATTGACACACATAAGTTTTATGATAAGATATATCAAACATATAACAAAGAAAGGATAGTCATCTACTAGATCTGACACATCACGACAGACAACACGCACAGAATATCTTTACCCATATAATCTGCAGCAGCATATTTGAAAGGTCGGTCTCAGACTCCGTGGGACGAGCGCGACACGGACTTTTGCGAGCCGGTACTTCCATGATATGATATTTGGATTACCGGGATAACACTACGTATAGCGGTGGTGGAACACCATCAGCAGTGCAATCACCCAATCTAGCATCTCGTAGATATATATATAACAGTCAGGAAAGTGGTTGGCCAGCTCGGAAAATTAAGCATGACAGCTGTGCCCCTTAAATATTGAAGCACGTTATATATAGCGGCCTGCAGTTGCAGCTCTGTAGCGAGTGCATAAACTATAAAAGACGTTATGATATGCATATGATATATCGTGAGCTAGTGATATGGCCAGATACTGCAAACAAGTCGAGGAGACGCCGAATACTATTATGTGGATGGTAGGTGGTGTATATACGTATAAGCGTATAATGCATATGAGGCGATTGATTGTACATCCGCGGGCTGTTGTGGTCCAGGAAGATGACTCGTTTGATTTAGATCAGATATTGATGGTGGATGATCCATACATGTCTATATTACATCTTATAATTATTAGGTATGGCGATACCAACATAAGAAAGGTATCCGGTTTGACGTAGTGTTTCACGCGGAACGGTGAACTTGCTGGTTCCTATGATGAACCGTCAACATATCCAGGAGATCAAGTCCAACAAGAGTCGTGACTTGCGGCGCCATAATATCTGGGATTCGTAGGTGTTGAATTTGATAGGTGAAAGTGTGTAGTGCGTAAGCTGATGACTTCAGTGGTGGCCGGTAGTTTGGGTGGTGGCGCGATTTATAGAGTCTAGGAGGGAATTTATTATAGCTCTGGATACCCATTAGAATAAGATTATGAAATAAGTAGTTTCATCTGATGATAACCATATGTACGCTATAATAGCTTTACATATGAGAGATAGATAGCTATTTAGTTAATACAACACTAGATCTAATAACCTAATTTATTAACAGGAATAGAATTAGGCTAAAATATAATTAGAGAATAATGTATCACAATATTTTACAATATTATATACTACATAATAATATTAACACACACATATTATATATATTATATATATTATATATATATATTATATATATATATATATATTAATATATATATATTATATGTGTTATCTAGATCAATATTTATTGAGCCGTTGATATATACTTAATAAATTTGTAATTGAATCAATTCTATATATATTTATAGTATAGCTATATTTACACACCGTAATATATATTAATAAAAATATATATATAATATATACTTACTATAATATATAGTAGTATTATGATCTATATCTATAATATATATATGTATATGTATATGTATTATATTACTACACGTTATCAACTTGTCATATATCTAATCCTAACATAGTATATTATAATATCAAATAAATATATAATAATATATATATATATATAATATATATTATACATATACATATAAAACAGTATACATATATATATATATACTATTACTAAATATAATATATATATATATTAATACATATATATATATATAATATATATATATATATACTATATAGTATATATATATATCATATTATACTATACATATATATATATATATATATTATATATATATATATATATACTATATATATATAATAATAATAATAATATACCATATATAGTATTATATATTATATATATATAATATTTATATACTATATATATATAATAATATATATATATAATATATATATCTATATATATATATAATAATATACTATGTATATATATATGGGAAGGGGTCAGGTGAGGGTTAACTTTCCGTGGGTTGTACGGTTTATATTTGAGCATTGATCAATTTAGATCACCGGCTCAAATATATATATAATATATATACTAATATAGTATATAATATATATATATATATATACTATCTATATTATATATACATAACGTAATTATATATATATTATAATACTAAAAGAGAAGATATGAATCACACATATCTTTAACATATATATACATATATATACACACACACATATATATATAATATATATTATATATATATACTATATTATATTAAATATATATATATATGTGTGTTGCTGTGTGTGTGTGTGTATATATAAATAATATTATTATATTTATATATATATATAACACACATCAACACACACACAATATATATATATATATATTATATATATATATACACACCCACACACCACACACACCAACCATATATGAAATATAGTAATTATATAATGCTATACATGTATGTATATATATATAATATATGTAATCATATATATAATATATATTATAATATATAATATATAACTATTAAGTATTTATATATATGTATGTATATTATGTATGTATATATATATATATATATATACGATTATTATATATATATAATATATTATATAGTATATATATATATATATATTAATATTATATATATATATATATAATTTTGCATACAGTTACTGCTCAATATATATTGATTTCTCCAGTGATAGATATATAAATCAAGATATATCCTTTATCTTTAATGGCAAGTTGAGTTTTAAATCACAGCCTTCCATGTAACTTCTCCAAACAGATATATTTACTGTATAAATATATTGGAGAAACATCTGAAAGGGACAGGCAATTTATATGATTTTTGACAAGCAATTATTTTTATAGGAAACCAAGATACTTCACAGGCTTACATCTCTATAGGAAATTCTCAACAAAGAAACTAGAGAATTTCATTATCTTCTTTATCCCATAAGATTAAATCTTGAACCTTGTTGCTTTTAAAGAGGGAGATTTTAAAGCTTATAGGAAAGTGATTTCACGCCTGAAGATATCAAATGATCCAGTTTTTGTTCCTTGTATTCTATATTTTTGTTGTATCTCAAATGTATTATAGAATACAAGCACTTGTTCCAACACTTCTCACAACTCTTATACCTTCTCTAGCAATGTCATTCCCATGCACTCGTACGTGAGCCTAGCCGGGATCCCGGGGTATGCAATACTTCTCCAAAAATCATGCAAGTCTTCACATCCTCGAAATCCACGAGCAACTTTCGGTCGTCCTTTTCCTCTTGCTCCTCTCGGCGGTAAAATCCCACATTACACCCAAGTCATTCACCGAAAATTTGAATACTGTTTTGATGATTGAATTTGATTGTTCGGTCCGTGAGATTCTTGGCCCCTCCCGTAACCTCCAAAGTTGCAACGAATTCATGCATCACGGGACTATAAGTAATGTCCTCTATGCAAATATATCTTTGCAATGATATTAGTTCATAAACTTTTCCAACCTCTCCCAGAGACAAAGAAAATCCAAGAGAGGTGGATCAATGTATCTCCCCCGAGCAATCTCCGTATTCTTTGCACTTTCAAACTTCACCAATTCCCACCGGTATTCCTTGTGGTTCATTTTGTTGCACGGGTGCCTCAACACTCATCTTTCACCTTTCGCACTTGATTCACCTTGTTTCCTTCTTCTTTTAGCTTGTGCGGCCCTAGTTCTCCTCATTTTCCTACAAAAATATTTTCAAGCATAATACAAAGGAGCAACATTCTCGGGTCCATCATTGTTAGTCAAGAAAATCAAGTGTATGCAATTCATCATTTCTTTCAAGTTTCAAGTGTTGGTGGTGAAGTTAAGAGACATGGTTCCACTACTACACAACAGGCTTTTAACGTCGGCTAAATAGAGCTTTTAACGTCGGCTATGTTCCGTAGTTGTTCTGGGTGACGTTGTAAATATTATCTATAACGTCAGCTATATAAATACCGACGTTATATATTATTTAAAAAAAAAATAAAGTTTACAACGTCGGCTAATAGCATTTAGCCGACGTTGTATAGTATTTTAAAAAAAATTAAAATACTTACAACGTCGGCTAATAGCATTTACCCGACGTTGTATAGTATTTAAAAAAAAATTAAAATACTTACAACGTCGGCTAAATGCTATTAGCCGACGTTGTAGGTATTTTAATTTTTATAAAATACCTACAACATCGGCTATTAGTATTTAGCAGACGTTGTAAGTATTTTAATTTTTTTTTAAATACTATACAACGTCGGCTAAATGCTATTAGCCGACGTTGTAAACGTTATTTATTTTTTTTAAAAAATATATTCAACGTCGGCTATTACTTAATAGCCGACGTTGTATGTTTTTTTTAATATACAGTTTATTTGTCCATTTATACCCAAAAACCTGCTCAAATCTACTCACAACCACAACTACAACCTAAACCTGCTCAATTTCTCACAACCACAACCAAAACCTGCTCAATTATTGCACCACAACAACACCAAAATATGTAGAATCTAATATTTATAATGAAACAAGTAATAAAAGTAATAAATCTCACAATTTGATACTAATTAATAATACAAGTTAACATTATCAAAAGGTAATATCAATTTGTTCAATTTACATACTTAACCATACATCAACAAAGAAGTCGGCCTATACGTCTCTTACTTGATCAATTTCTTGTTGAGTGTAGCTCGATCTACCAACTCTCTCAACAATCTACAAAGTTGATAATTATTAAATAATTAGTAAGCTAGCATTTTTAAAATTAGAAATTAAAGAGAAAGGTATTATATTAAATTACATGCCTTATCCATTCTCGCACATGCTTCTTTGGAAAGAATTTCAAGCATGTATTTCATCACATATATATCTACATACCGTACTTCCAACTTGTTGAGCACACTACATTTGAATTAAATTACATTTAAAATTTTAATTAATAAAAAATAATAAAATATATGTAGTTTTACATATGTATAAAATACTTACCAAAACCTTAGTCCATTTTGGTGAACGAGTTGATCCATTGCTTCTCAACAACTTTGCTGAATTGACACACCTAAAATTATAAGAGATTAGTTTACATAAATACTTTATACTTTATTAATTATACATATTAATACTTATAAGTTCACATACTTTTCAATAATCTTTGATGTCATCACGTGGCTGGCCTCCAATTGAATCAAACCAATAGATTTCATTAAGTTGAGGACAAATTGCCATCAACATCCAATGATCACCTACAAATCAATAATGTATTAATTGTAAGTAAATATAATATATAATAAAAGTGTATTATATATAAGTTATTTTATTTTAAACAATTAAAACTTACTTTAAAAATATATGGCGCTAGTTAGCATTGTTTTTTGCCATATTGCATGGTGACGTTGATATACCCTGTCCGTTCATCTATAGAATTCGAAATTGGTTGAATGAAATGTGGATCTAAGAAGCCATATGTGGTCTTTGATGCAAATCAAATTTTGTCTAAAGACCCCTATTCAGAAGTACAATCAATAATATATATTAGTAATATAATAGATGAAATGAAAAATATTATATAAACAAATATAAGTAAAGACTTTAATTATTACCTTATAAAGAACTGCAATATGGAAACATCTAACGTCTCCATCCTTAAGAAACACATAATATCCAACGGGTCAAGTTGTAAGGGATAGTTAACATCGCCCCACAATACCATGCTCCATCTTTATCACAACATTTTCATCAAGTTTGCGAATAATTTTATATACCTTTAGACATCGAGGACTCAAAGAAGTCGGATCAGCTATTTTCAGATCAGCAAAAGGTCGTTGCACACCGGAATCATAAGTCATTTGTACCTGTTCAATATAACTAACAATTACTATTTTTTAAAAAGTAAATTAAACACTATTTTAAAATCCAAAATTTTTTAAAATACATACCTCATCAGCTTCGGTATACAACTCAACCAACTTCTTTGGCCAAATAATAAAGTTGTGCAATGCATCCCTTAACAGTTGAACCTCATCGGTCGGGAAGGTACCTTTGCACTTGACATGAGAATTTCAGTCACAGTGACCTTCACTTGATCCGCATGTATTTGTATCCCGTGAACCCTTTCGGCCTTGTAAACTGTCCCACGTGCAACTTTACGTCTAATGGGATCTTCCAAATACAATTCACATCCGGCTCCTAACTGCATTAATTCATATTAAGAAATAGGTAAAATGTTTTTAATAAATAATAATATTAGTTATAAATGATTACTTACGCCGGTAAATCAGCAAAAGGTCTGGAGAGCTTGCTTTTTCACTATGACCATGTGGTTGGACAGCTACACGCATGTCTTCCTCCTGCCTGATGGTACAGGATGTGAGCCACTGGAGTCCTCATACTAACTATTTCATCCCTCATCTCTCGAATGGTACTGCTTGCCAAGGATGTTACATATTTCTCTCTGGGGAACGCGCTAACGCCTCAACAACTGCTGTCTTAATCATATCGTTTCACTTGTGGTGTAGATGGCTTGACGACGTTTTGCATGACAAAGTACTTTTAAGCCATGTGCTCTAACCATGCTACTAGACACGCCGCAATGCCATACTGTACCTAGTGACACTAGAACAATATATCTTGTGTACTGGACTACAAACCTCTCATTGAGAAATTGCAATGGATACGCAAATCCTACATATAAAAAACGAATATTAATAATGATTAATAGTTATCTTAATAATGAGAAAATTTTAACATGTTACTATAATCTTTTCCACGACCAATTCTTAGTTCGCTTCGTTGTTGATATTTTCCTGATTTGTCATTCTTGCCTCTTCCCTTTTAATGTCTACTGGCGGAGATGGAGGAATACAACTACTGACGATGGATCTGATTTGCAGCTTCTTCTGTTCTTTCATCTTCTCATCCATCATGTTAGGAAGATATGTAATGTTGATGAGCCGAATGTATTGTTTGAAAAATCAAGTAGTCCCCAATTATTATTATATTTGAGTCAGTTTTGGTCTACGGAGTATGGTGCACCAATAATCATGCAACCCATGTACAAGTCTGGAAATCATATTTTGATTTTAGATGTTAAGCGGGATTATAGCTTAACACAATTATGTTGCGGGAAGTCACCAGAAGAACATGCTAGAGGAGTTGGAAGAAACGCGTGTGAGCTATTGCCAAGGATCCTTAGTTTGAATCTCAAGTGAAGCAATTTTAATGCTTGCTTGGAAAAAAGACTAACTTGACCGGTATGGGAGACTAGCCAAGACGTCTGGGAGACTAGCTGGACCGTATGGGAGATAACTTCATGTATAGAGGACTAGTCCAATGTAATTACAGAAGACCGTATGGGAGACTAAGCTTGGACCGTACAACCGTAGTGGAGACTACTTGAAGAAGTATGAAAGACCTAGCTCCAAGTATACAAAATACCGGTATAGAAACTAGCTTGGACCGTACGAGACTGTTATGGGAGACTAGCTGTGAAGAGTATTGAGAACTAGCTCTCAAGTATAAAAACCGTATGAGGACTAGCTTGAAATGAGAGACTAGCTAGATGGGAGACTAGCTAAATGGAGACTAGCAGAATGGAGACTAGGCTAATGGAGACTAGCAAGTCAATCACAAGTCTCACAGAAGCGTTGGCACCATACATAGAAAATGACCAGGGTATGGTGGACCAAGCTTGAAATTCGAAACAGAGCATCTCACATGAACAACAATGGAAGTTTTTACAGAGGTTCCAGGTATAATATTTTAAAAGGATATGGAAGGAGGAAATATCCAATATATTTTCATCTGAACATCAAGCTTTTTACGGGTGGAACAGAGAAGCTCGAAGAAGGCTGAATGTTGCGGGAAATAATTTTATACTCGAGCAACGAATCAGCAGAAAAATATTTGATCAACTTGACATGTCAAGCATTTATGAAGGAGAAGAAAATCAAGCCGTGAGCCGAGACTTATTCAATTTTGGAGGCTATCAAAAAATTGCAAGGATACGGAAACGGGGAAGTTTATTCAAATCAATTCTGATAGAAAGGAGAAATACACTAACTACAATGTGCAGGTCAAGTTGACAATATAGTTGGATCAACTACGAATTCAAAATGGACGATCGAGATCGAAAGTTGAATGCGAACGGCAAACTAGCTTTCTTTGGCTATAAAATGCCTAAGCAGACTTGAAGACAAGAAGAGCAGAGATTTCAACAACTTGAACAAGAAAATATCAATCAATCATCAAGTGATATAGTTGACATAACTAGAATTAAGTCTGGTGGAGAGAAATCTTTTGTATTTCATTGTAGGAATATTCTATGAGCTGTAGAAAGGGTAGAGTAACTGGAGAGAGTGAAAAACCAAGTTGGAGTGCAAGCTTGCTGCGTAGCAACTCGGTGTAATGGAAGAGAACAAGAGGAGCTGGTGAAAACCCGGTGAGAGCGTAGCTTGTGCGTAGTTCTCGGGTGTAGGATGTACAGCGTGGTGCGAAGACTCGGAAGGGCGGAGGAACAAGAGGAGCCTTCGAGAAAACTTTGGGCAGGAGTGTAGCTTTGTGCGAAGCACTCTGAGAAGTGCCGTTGGACACTTAATTCACTATTGTATCTGGGTGATCGACTAGATAGTGAATTTCCTCCTTGACCGTGGAAAGAGAAAAGTGGGACTAGGAGGATTACACCACTTCCTGAACCCACTATAAATCCTCTCTCGCATATTTACTTACTTGCTCATATATTGGTGCATGCTTATTCTAACTGCGAACTAACCCGATTACGGATTTATCCGCGTATCGTTATCTGTCTGGTTTGATATTCCAACGTTGCATGCTAGCCAAACTTCTGCGTACATCATCTTAGAACCATATTAAGTGTGTCATATACGTATGCATGTTTAGAAAATCTCTCTTTGAGCACCGTAACACTATTTAACGCATAGACACTATTACCGCTACCTATTCCGCTGCAGCATCTAAGAGTTGTTTATCTTGATGTGCTTGTTACTTAGAGTTATATATTAAAGTGTATTTGCTTTGTGTGATTTGCAAAGATTTGAAAAAATTAAGCAAGTCTTATTAACTCCCACCCCCTCTAGACTTTCTCCGCCACCCGCCATTCGGACCAACAGTGATCAGAGCGGTTTGTCTATTTGAGTCATTTTTGACTGCTA
>VALG01006589.1:14289-29094 GCA_009835305.1 Ipomoea purpurea
AATCATATCTTAATGTCACTTAACAAATTTTGGTCCACATGTGCAGCTCAGTTAATCATTACAGAAATAAATTAATTTGAGAATAATGATTCGTGAACGAGTCTCACCAGTAACGGTGTTAGATTAACCTGACAAACTGAGGGGTCCTTGTCTAGCCTGAGTAGCCTCTGTATTTAGCGTTGCGATTAGAGATTCAATCTTTTTGGAACAACATCTTAAACAAGTTTTGCTAACTTCTAGATCTGACGCAAATAATATTACATAGAAATACGCTTATTACTTTCTGTGCTTTAATTACTTGAGAATTTTGATCCTCGTAGAAATCATTATTTAGTAACTGATAGATCACTGTGGACATTATATTCATCCCATCAAAAAATCTATACTCACTTGTTAAGCTTAGGGATGGCAACGGGGCGGGGAATGGGGTCCACGTCCCCGTCCCGAAATAGATCCCCATTCCCCGTCCCGCCCCGTTTTCCGGCGGGGATTTTTCGGGGACGGGGAATTCCCGCTCCGTTTTTGAATTATGCAATGAAAAAAAAAACAAAGAAGAAATAATTTACCGGCAATTCAACAACAATAATAAGTAATTAATAAGTTAATCAAAACAAATTAAAACTAAACTAATTAACTAATAACTTAATCAAAAGTACTGAACAAAAACAAACCAAAACTATTGTTGAGTACTGAACTAAATGAAATAGCTAATAAGTTAATAAAAACTAATGGAATAAGTAAGTTCATTAATATTATATATATACTCCGTAATATTTTGTTTTACTGGACTAATTACGTTTATTAATATTATATATATTATAATATTTTATTTTTATTATAGAGGCAGTCGGCACAGGCAGGCAGCACTCTTGTGAATGTTCATGATGAATGTTTTGTTTTAACCCAATAGGGTAGCTCAAGTGGCAAATGAGTTTTTTTTGTAGGGAGAATTTCGGGATAACCCGGGTTCGATTCCCACAAGTGACGATTCCCTTTGGGCCAGCTTCTGTGCCTCTCGGAGCGAACCGGGTGGACCTGGACCATTAAACGGACAGAGAAAGACCCGGACCACAACTGTGCCTCTCGGAGCGAACCGGGTGGACCTGGACCATTAAACGGACAGAGAAAGACCCGGACCACAATGTGTGGTTTACACCGAAAAAAAATGAATGTTTTTGTTTTTAAGTTTATTAATTATATATATATATATATATATTATATATATATTATATATTATATATATATTATATATAATATAAATATATATATATATTATATATATATATAATATTTTATTTATATTATATTATACGGGGAATGGGACGGGAATCGGGGATCGGGGCGGGACGAGGCGGGGGGATGCCCTCCCCGTCCCGTCCCCGACCCTGGCGGGGATGGGGGAATTCTCCCCATCCCGCCCCCGTCCCCGAAAAAAATCCCCGAACCCGCCCCCGTCGGGGCGGGGACCGGTTTTCCCCGTCGGGGCGGGTTGAATTGCCATCCCTAGTTAAGCTATGTGTGTACGTGGACCTTGAATTGGTAGAACATTACAAGTTGCAGTAATTTAACGGATAATTATGTTCTCATATTAAGTCTGACTCTTGTGAAAATATCTCATATATTCTTATTCGTGAGATGGGTCATGTTTTCATATTAAGTCTGACTCTCTTGTGAAAATATCTCATATATCCTTATCGTGATGAGATGGGTCATGTTCTCATATTAAGTCCGACTCTCTTGTGAAAATATCTCATATATCCTTATTCGTGAGATTAGTCAGATCAAGTAATAATATAGTTATATATGATGAAAATCTTAATATTAATCACGAATATATTGCATTGATTAGCATTTCATGAAAATTGCTTCTTACCCCACTAAAATCACTACATAATATTCACTATTTCATGTGATTAATTTAATAATAAAAAATATCATTATAAATTTTTATTAATTACGTGTTGATTGATTGATGATACAATCATGAGTTAATAAAGAGTTTGTGTAATAATCGAAATAGCGCACGTCAATGCAAGTAGTGAATACCATATAATAATTTTTGTAGAAATTAAAATATAAACATTAACGTAACTCATTTATATATTTTTTTAAATCACTAATAAATATGTCACTAGTACAAATTGAACATAGAAGATTGACCATAGGCTACCATTGTTGAAAGAATGATTGTCTAATCTTAGCCCAAAAATTCGCGGTGGCAATTTTGTAAATAAATGATCAATAATTCGTCACCATTGTTAGCTGTAATGGTTGCCCATTGTATTTTGTATTTATTTAAAAAATAATTAATTTATAATAGGCAACCATTTCTAATAGAAATAGTTGCCTTAAAATAGACTTGTTTTATAATAGGCAACCATTCCTAATAGAAATGGTTGCCTAAAATTAACCCTAGATCTACCATGCCCATCATCGAACGAATCAGATCAGAACGTACGATTGAAGCTACGTGAACGAATCATATACTCATAACCGTGCTCGCCGATCTGCTCGTAGAATCATCATCATCTGCCCATCATCGATCTGCTCGTAGTCGTAAGAATCTACCGTGCTCGCCGATCTACTCCAATACGAACGCCCGGCGCAGCTGCTCTCGCCCGGCGACCCACCGCCACCTCGCCGATCTGCCTCGTTCAGCACTCTCACCGCGACGCACCGCACACGCACAGCACCACGTCACCGTCGCACGCCCCACCGTCGCACCGCCACAGCGCCACTGCCGCCCTAGCGACGCCGCGCCACTGCCGCCTCCCCCAGCGCCGATCTGCAGCAGGTTAGTTTATTTTTTATTTTTTATTTTTTTTAACTGTTAATATATATATATATATATATATATATATATATATATATATATATATATATATTTATATATATTATATATATATATATATATATATATTGTTTGTTTAATTATTATTTATTAAATAAATAAATGTGATATTTTATGATTTTTATACTTTATATATGTGAATTTGGCTCATAGTATTTGTTAATACATATTAGGTTATTGAATGATTTATTAGGTATTTGATTAATTAGATTTAATTACATAAGCCACCTCACACGGATTGGAGGTGACACATGTATGATACTGTTAAAGGAAGCGATTGGCTAGGTATGATTGTGGTTAGAATCAGATCCACTTTACTTATTTGTGGCACTTGGTGCTTCAAATCAGCATATATTTTTCTTCTTTCCTTATGAGATCAGATCTTTAAATTTAAATATACTGCCATTGATTATTGTTACAACACATGGTTGTCTGAGAGCTGTGTGATAGTTAATTATGGTAATTATGTGGTGGGTTTTTATATATCTAAGATTATGAGCCTATGTGGTGCTCTTAGTATATAAATCTACCATCTACCATAGCTTTTGTATATAAATTAGGCATATAATATAGGTAGAAAAAAAAAAAAAAAAAAAAAAAAAAAAACTTCCAAAAGCATTTTTTTGGATAATTCACCGTAAAGTATTTTTAAGAAGTGGCAGAAAACTCTCAAAAACCCCTCCAAACACTGCCTGTGTGCCTGCTGTGCCCCTGTGAAGGTTTTGGATGCTTTTTCCCCATCATGAAATTCAGTCCTGATTTTGCCCCTGTGAAGGTTTTGGTTGTTGATGACAGATTTGCAGGTGTTGATTTTTTATTTTTTTTGACAATGACAGCAACATAGGAGACACTTTCCTTGCCTAAATGATTTGTTTATAATCCTGCAAGATGGGGTGAAGATGCTTTGTTGGATAGTCCGATCCTGTGCACTTGCCAAATCTAGAAGCTTTAAAATAGAAATTTCATGTGCTCAGTGTTATTACAAAATTTTCAATAGAAAATTTAAATGAAATTTATTGTTTTCATGCAGCACACTCCTCAAACAATAGAGATATACCTCCAGTTGATGATGCAGTGTCTGATCATGAAAGGCTTCTAAATAGGTAGTTGGTTTAATAAAGAGATATGGCTGTTACTTCATGAACCAATTTATGGAATGCAACCTCTTTTAATCATTTTTTCTCATTATGTTTTTATTGGGAGACTTGCCTTCTAAACATGAAGAAACTAGGGCTTTGTAATTGATGAATACGCAACTTTCTGAACTTGTTTTGCATTTATCATTAGAAGCTCTGTTAGTCATTTAAAATCTTGGTGCATTTACATCACTGGGCATTTTCCATTTTACTTCTTCTTCATTTTGGTTCATCATGTTTTGAATTATTTGTTTAGTTCCAGGGTGGTGAATTCACATCACATGGCTTTGAATTTCACTGCATGTAGTCTTAGTAGTGTTTCGATCTGGTTTCAGACTGCGGCTTAGCGGCTTTGTTGAGCACGAAGTTGAAGGGGATGGAAACTGTCAGGTCGTTATCTATCTCTTACACACTTTATCATTCCATTTCATGCAGTGGTGGAGCACTTTTCATGTTGTGAATCATATCTGTATTCTGCTATGCTGAAAGTGAAATGGTATTTTCTAAGTTTAGGGAAAACCTCATCTCTTTCTGCCAAACAGGGTGCTGCCATACAAAATATTAAGAAAACATGCTTGCTTAATAACACAATATGTTGTATGTGCAGCCGTCGTGCAGCAAGTTTGAGATTATGTAGTCACAACATTATTTACTTTTTTCAAATAATAACCATTTGTCTTCACTTTTATCTTCCAGTTCCGTGCTTTATCAGACCAGTTTTATCAAACACCAGAATATCACAGAGATATCAGAAAACAAGTTGTTAATCAGGTGATCATTGCAGTAAAGTTCTTTGATATAATATTTCAGTTATTTTCATGTGTTTTAATTTCTTGAACCCCTATTTGTATGTTCTCACATATAATATAATGTTCAATTTCATCAGCTTAAAGAACATCCCGAGATGTACAAAGAGTACATAGCCATGCCTTACAATGATTATTTGAAGATGATGGCGAAGTACTATTCAGTTCCTTTGCCTTGATCTCATTATATTGTCATATTGCTTTTATTATGTTGCTGCTTCATTATATATGTACCAGCTTCCTGGGACTGACCATGCTGGTATTGCAACTCAGGTTTCATCTAGAGCTAAATGATATAGTCATGCTTATATTTTGTAACCAGTTTACCTAGTCCATATTTATTCATCTTTTGTAGCTTTCAATTATTTTTAATTTAGAATTGTAAATATGTAATTGTACATGGTGTAAAATAAATATAGTTTTAAAATTATTTTTATTTTTTTTAAATTTTTTAAATCAACAATACGCGACCATTCCTGTCTAAAAATGGTCGCGTAAAACTTTTGTAAAAAAAATATAAAAAAAAAAACAATACGCGACCATTCTTGGTCAAGAATGGTCGCGTAATACTGACAATGTGCGACCATTTCACAATGGTCGCGTAAAGTCGATGCCTTTCTGCGAGCCTCTCATAGGCAACCATTGTACAATGGACGCCTATTGTCTTTTACAATGGTTGCCTATCTGCAATTCTGTACTAGTGTGTACTCCAATCTATATATTATAAAATGTACTCCGTATATCCCAATTTATCCGTCCTACTTAATATTCATTCGTCAAATCAATTCTTTCAATTATCCAACTCTTCTAATATTATGAAAAAGGGTTTTACTCACTTTGGATATAATCCTCACACTGCCGCTGCCGAAACTCTTTTAATATTATGAAAAAGGATTTACTCACTTTGGATATAATCCTCACGCTGTCGATGCCGAAATTCGAATCTTGTCTCTGCTTTCAAATACTGCCTACTGAACTAGTGATCTTAATCTGTGCGGGCATAAAATGTAGTATTCTGATCTAATGGATAGTTTCCATATTAGTTAACGAATTGTAAACATCTTAATGCTAGGTGGAACCACACAGGCAACCCCTAATTCTCTCTTGTCTCTGTTTTTCGACTGCTCAAATTTCTACACGGTCGCCGCCTCCATGAAGCAAGCAGATCAGAGGCGGCGTCCAATTGTCTTCCCCTGCCACCATCTCCACCGCAGACAGCGTCCACCATCTCAATCGCAGACAGCGTCCGCCTTCATTGTCTTCTCTGCCTTCACTATTTTTCTTTCATTCACCGCCTTTGCACTGTTGTTTCCCTTTACTTTGTTTTACTGGTTTAATTTTGTTTGCAATTTCTGTGTCTTTACTTTCGTTATTTTGATGAGTTACTTCCTCTCGTTTACTTTTGCGAGCCCTTTTTTCATAAGGCGTGAAACGCTAAAATATGTCATGGCGTATGTGAATCTCATCCTAGGTGACAAACATGACGATGGAAAAGAGACTCCTCTGGACTATTTCAGCCCAATGGAGATATCGTCAATGTATAGAAGAATGGTGATGGCGATATGGGACCCCGGGAGGCCATTTTATTGGGAAAGTCGGAAAACCGCATAAAGGCGGTGTCCATCTTTATGGTGATGTGTTGGGAAAACCAGAATAATGGAATTCTATGGGGTTAAAAGAACGGAAGGGAGTTGGGAGAAAATTATTATTAGAATTATTAAGTGTTGGAAAAATAGTTTAGGCCGCACATAGACCACGTGAAGATTTCCAACCATAGGAGGCAGTAGGTAATCGACCCAGCTAGACGTCCCGCGTATGCTACCTCAACCGACCCTTGCCCCCCTAGCTCTAATTAGCGGTTGCTTCAATTTTTTCATTGAGTTAACCCGATCAGCTCCGCTGACTAATATGTGTATATATATATATTATATATATATATATATATATATATAAAATATATATAATATATACTTATACTATATATATATATATTATATATATTATTTGTTCATTTTTGTTTTGTTTTGCAAATAATTTGGTAGTTAGAGTCAGTTTGAATCATCCACATTTTTTTGTTACATCTTAATAAAATGCAGTTGGGCATGTGACTTTGAGGGTCGTGTGTGTATAGTGGTGGTTAGAGCTGTGCGTATTATAATTATACATTATGGTCAATGCACTATTTTTATTTTTTTTGTTTAATATTGTTACAGAAAACTCAATAAAATGTGTGAGTGCATTCAAGATGTAGTTTTTATTTTTAAAAGAGAAAATTTATAAACGTACTTGCGTTGGGTTTTTTTTTTTTTTTTTTTTTTTTTTTTTTTTTTTTTTTTTTTTTTTTTTTGTTACGGAATTTTTATTAACAGTGTGTGTGCATGGTTGTTGTTGGGCATGTGCAAGTTACTGGCCGCGTACTACATCACGTCGTCGTCGTTGTTGGGTTGTTGTTGTTATTATTATTTGATTTTATTATTATTATTATTATATTATATTATTTTATTATTATTTATTATTTTTTATTAATCTTCTTATTTGGTGAGAGCGTGAATCATGTTGTTTTGTGTATGTTTTTTAGTTTTAGAATTTGAATTTGGTGTGAGCGTGCATGTAATGACTATATTTATATTATTTTTAAAGAATATCAAAAGATGTGGTCGAAAGTTACTCCATGTATTTTAGTAACTACTTTTAAAATATTACATATTTTGACTGGTGTGTGCGTGTAGGACCCCGTGAAGAAATGATGATTGGACATGATGTGTTAGGTGTACGCGTGAATTCTGTTGTTGCGCTTAATTTTAACGGATAAAAAAATTGTAAAAGTACTTCTCTTGTGGGTTTTTTTACCAGCAGTTCGTTAATTTCACGGTGGTCGTGTACATTGAATGTCGCACCAGCTTTCGCTGCATGAGTGTACTACAGGCTCTGCTTTCACAGAGGCAAAGGAATGGAATGACCGTCTGTGCTCGCGCTCTCTCGCTCGCTCGCTATACACTCGCTCCCACCAACGACACTTTTACCCAATAAATGAACATACACAAGAACCAAAGTAACACCTACGCTCGCGCTCGCGTCTGTATCTCTCTCTCGCTCTCTCGCTCAGATTCTCGCTCCACCTTGCTCATAGCTTCAACTATAAAACATCGACTCTGATACCGACACATCCAACTCTGACTATTTGCATTCATCTGTACAACCCTCCGCCTATGCCAGCACACACCCCTTATTACAAACTTTAAAGAGCTCCATCGCTCACAACAAAAAATTAAAATTAAAAAAAACACACTCCATGCACCCATGACACCCTCTACTGCACACATACATATACTCGCCCACCCGGGGCACAACACTCATCAATTGAAATCCATAAATCCTCTTCGCACTCTGCATTCACGTAATATCAACACAAAAATGCAAAAATCGATAACATTACGCATTATAATTGTAACGTCACTCGCTCTCGCGCCCGCACACACCGCTCTCTTCATTAACTCGCACCATTAAACAACATTGCATTGTGAACTTCCATGAGTAGTAATCACTACTACCTCCATGAGCTGCTCGAGGACTCTCACTCCACACGACTATAACCTACCAGTCAAATCCTTGTAACGCAAATCGCCACTATTGCCTACTACAAAACAATTCTAGCTATTATCACTCATACAAGCACATCTGACTGTATACCCGCACGCCCCAATTCATGCCTCACCCAAATATCTTTTATCTCTCTCTCTTTGCATTCACGTACTACACAACACCAATAACTTCTATTCATACTCCTGCTCTCACCGTAATCTCTCCCTCCTATCTCTCTCTTCCTCAACATTCGCGCGCTCTCTCTCTTAGCCTAGCCAACACGCGCTCTCTTTGGCTCCCAAGCCACAAAGTAATCCCATAATTCTCGTAGGTCAAAATAACAGCTTCAAAAATCCTTCTAAATATTAACATATAATATCTTTTATCACTGTCAGCTACAAGTATTATATTATGAGACACTAAATTTATAAGAAAATTTGGGCATAATAAAATTTACATTGAAAAAAAAGCTATATACTGACTGTCAAATTAAATTTGATAACTAAAAATGAAATGCATATTATTCATTCGTACTTGCATCCACGTACATTCAGAGAGCCCGAATCAATAAAATCTTTTTCCTCCCAAGAACAGATAGAAAATGATCTTATTAGAGGGCAATGCACGGAGCTAGAAGACAGAGCTAACAACAAAATTAGAAGGGTCTGTTAGTTGCAACCTCCTACGTCCTGAAACTGCTTTTCTTACTGTCTTCTCATTGCTTTAAAACGCTTTGTACCGTGCTGATGCAGAAGATTGATACACTTTACTTTCTTCATGCTTTGAGCTTCTCTCTTTTTCTCCACCTTCCGTTATGGTATAGAGCTCAGATAGCCGTTATACGCCGCGCCGCATCGGCGTAGGAACAACGTCCGGAGACACAGGTGCTCTTCCAGACCGCAATCACCCGTTCAAGGCTTACTCCAGAACCGTTCGCAGCGGACCTTCTTCATCGCCCCAGAAACTAGTTCCAGGGATCGATAACCCCCTTCTTCTAGGTGCCATGACAATCCGAGCTTCGATTCTGGTTATCCGCCCCTAATCGGAAGTTCCAACTATGGAACTTGGTCAATTTCCATGAGAATTGCACTCGAAGTTAAAAACAAATGGTGTTTGTTTGACGGCAGTACGACAGCTCCAGGCGAACGCGCTCGTACTCCATGTGGCGTGTGCAATCTCTTGGTGTGTTCATAGCTGTTTCAAGTCGGTGCACCCCTCTATAGCCCAAAGTGTGATACACTTTGACAATAGCAGAGACATTTGGGAGGATTTGAGGAGACGTTTTTCACAACATGATGCTCAGAGGATCGCTATTCTACAGAATGACATTTACAGCTTGAAGCAGCAGTCATTAAGTGAGCGATTACTACACCAAATCGCGAACCCTGTGGGAAGAATTGAATACATTGGGCCTCTTCCCGTTTGTAGATGCGTTCCAAGATGTTCTTGCGATCTAGTGGATCGAATAAGAAAGACAGAGATACGGACCAGGTAATCCGCTTTCTACAAGGTCTAAATGACGATTTCAATAGCTTGAAATCGAATGTTCTTGTATTAGATCCCCTACCTGAGATTTATAGGTCTTTGTAATGGGGAAAGTTAGAGAGACAGATTAACTTACAATCTAGCCTTGGAACACTTAGGATATTAATCATGCCTTAATGCAATAAAATGACAAGAGACCAGTGATGATGGAGGTATAGCTGCAGCCTTCAACGGTTTTAATGGCAAGACGAAGCAGTGTGATAACCAAAGTGCACTTACTGCGGAATATGGGGCAACGGTGTGCAGTCGTCAAAAAAACATGCTATCTCCCGGTTGGAGTGCGGGATTTCAGTCAAGAGGAACAACAAGTTCGGCGGGCGTCACAGAAATGGCGGGTGACCTGGGCACTCATCCGCCGCAGCTTCGGAAATTATGGCTATCTTCAGTAGGAAGTCATGATATGTCGAACACTAATGCGCAGTTCCTTGAACCTGCGGTTGATGAGATTCAGAACGAAAAGAAGGCAGTATTTTCATCACAGTTAATTCCATAATCTCATATCATATACTTGGCTCATCCACCAAGGATTCTTGATTCGGGGCTACACACATTGTATGCTCCCCGATTTCTTGATAATTTTTGCCACACAGTTATGCAAGGTAAACCTACCCACTGCCAATGCGTTCCAAGTCATCACCACATAGGAGATGTGAGATGAATGTCCATTGGTTAGAAAGGCTTTATACTATACTGCTTTCAAGTTTATATCATCTATGTTAGTAAGCTTCTTCAAGACCAATATAATATCTTTCATGGATGGGCCAGTGTTGGTTCAGGGGATTCATGAGATGGTGGTTTAGCTAAAACCAAGAGATGGGTGCTGTACTCGTTGTTGAGACCACCACAAGTGCAGGAAGAAAGAACATATGCAGTGTAGTAGTGGGCTAGGCTTTGGCACCAACGATTGGGACATTTCAACATAAACTGATCTTTTTAGTAGCATCATGTTACAGGGAATAAAGTTTTAGTTGTGATATTGTCATTTAGCTAAACATAGGCGTACTGTTTTCCCATCTAGCACTTCTACTTCAAATGCTTGTTTCGATTTAATACATGTTGATATATGGGGCCATTCCCGGTGTGTTTTTTAAAGGGAGAACGATATTTTTCTAACAATAGTGGATGACTTTTCAAGGTTCACTTGCTGCATATGATGAGGAACAAGTCCGAAACTAAGCAGTTTTCAAATAAAAAAACTTCCATGCCTATGTATCCACTCAATTTGGTGATTTAATTAAGTAATCCGAAGTGACAATGCTGGGAGTTCAACATGCCCGAATTCTTCTCGGATAATGGGATCATCAACCAACGCTCTTGCGTTAATACCCCACAACAAAACGCCGTATGGAGAGAGCACCAACATTTTCTCAACGTTGCAAGGTCGTTGCGTTTCCAAGCACATCTCCCGTTCCAGTTTTGGGGCCACTGTGTTACACACGCCGTGTTCATTATTAATCGGCTTCATCCCAGTGATAGAGGAAACAGCCGTACCAGAAGCTATATAACAGAGAACCTGATTTAGAACCCCTAAAAGTCTTTGGGTGCTTATGCTTTGCCGCCACACTGCCTTTGTCATAGAAATAAAATGGGAACCACGAGGAAGAAAATGCATCTTCCTTGGCATACCAGCTGGAATTAAGGGATATTCTCTCTACGACATAAATGATGGTTCTTTTCTTGTTTCCAGGGATGTTGTTTTTTATGAGGAGAATTTCCCATGGAGCATCAAGATCAGCAGCAACAGTCACATAAAACCTCATTTCTGAGCCATCTCTGCCGTGCTCTCTACAGCCGATCCATGAACCTTGGTGTTCCTATGCGACACAATTTCAGTAGCTCTGGTGCTCCTATGCAGGGCAATGATATTTCAGAACAGTTTTCTGTTGAAGCCGAGCCACCAGCCAATTCGAGCTCCCAACAAGGCCAGGGCTGCAGTGTTGATGATGATCGAAACACTAATGAAGCCAATCAGGAAGAATCCTCAGACAGCTTCCCTCCTACACAGCCGAGAAGATCCACTAGAGATCGACGTGCTCCCAGTCGATTGCAAGATTATTACTGTGATATGGTCCTCGATAGCAGATCATCTCCACATTTATTGACAAAGGGTGATATCCTATGATGCTTTGACAGAACCCCATAAGCTTTTTTCAATGGCAGTCACTTCGTTAAGGAGCCGAATACATACAACCAAGCTGTACGCCATGACTGTTGGAAAGAGGCCATGGCAGTCGAGATCAAGGCCCTCCAAGACAACAACTTGGGAAAAGTTGAACTACACCCGGAAAAACGGCGATTGGGTGTAAATGGGTCTACAAAACAAAACTCAAAGCGGATGGCTCAATTGAACGCTATAAGGCAAGGTTAGTAGCCAAGGGCTACACGCAGCAATTGGGAGTCGATTATATCGAAACATTCTCCCCCGTAGCAAGGCTTACAACCATCCGTGTTTTCCTGGCCTTAGCAACTTCTCAACGCTGGCATATCCAGCAACTTGACATAAATAACGCTTTTTTACATGGCAGCTTAGACGAAGAAGTTTATATGGAGTTGCCACCCGGTTTTTTAAAGGGGAAAGTCCGGGACATGTCTGCAGATTACTAAAATCTCTCTACGGTCTCAAGCAAGCTTCTCGGCAGTGGAACTCACGGCTTAAGCAATGCCTTGTTGAGTAAAGGATTCAAACAAGCTCCTTCAGACCCTTCACTGTTTACTAGAGGATGTGGTCCAGATTCTTGGCCATTCTCATATATGTGGATGATATCTTGATCTCCAGCCCCAATATGCAACTTATTACTGAGCTCAAGTTTTTTCTTGACTCCACCTTCAAATAAAAGATCTCGGTAAGCTGGGGTACTTTCTTGGCATTGAGGCTCATGACTGCGAAACTGGATTGAATTTATGTCAGCGAAAGTATGCATTAGACATTTTAGCCGATGAAGGATTTCTCTCTTGCAAACCAGTGTGCACCCCCATGGTTCCAGGCCACAAGTTAACGAAAGAAGGTGGCACTGCTCTGTCAGACATTACTGGCTATAGAAGACTAGTTGGCGGCTTCTATACTTAACCGCAACCCGCCCAGACATCTCCTATGCCATACAGCAGCTTAGCCAATTCGTAGATGCCCCTACTGACGAACATCTTGCAGCTGCTCATCGGGTGCTTCGGTATATTAAGAAGTCCCCAGGTCAAGGCCTGTTCTATCCCAAAGACAACATTGTTCAGCTCAACACTTTCTCCGATTCCGATTGGGGATCCTGTTTGGAAACACGAAGATCAATCACTGGCTTCTGTGTCTTCTTTGGCAAAGCCTTGTTTCATGGAAATCCAAGAAGCAGGCCACCGTCTCTCGTTCTTCATCGGAGGCCGAATATCGAGCACTTGCTGCCACAGTTTGTGAGGTGCAATGGATTGCGTTTCTCCTCCGCGACTTACAAGTTCAACTGAGCAAACCTGCAACATTGTTCTGCGACAATCGATCGGCAGTAGCTATTGCTGAAAACAGTGTTTTTCATGAAAGGACCAAACACCTGGACATAGACTGTCACATTGTTCGGGAGAAGGTCAACTAAGGACTCATCAAGCTTCTCTCTGTTTCGTCCTCAGCCCAAACAGCCGATGGTTTCACCAAAGCCCTTCCACCTTCCACGTTTCAGATCTTTCTATCTAAGCTGGGCACTCATGATCTACATGCTCCAGCTTACGGGGGGGGGGGGGGTATTAGAGGGCAATGCACGTGAGCTAGAAGACAGAGCTAACAACAACAATTAGAAGGGTCTGTTAGTTGCAACCTCCTAACCTCCTGAAACTGCTTTCTTAACTGTCTTCCTCCATATGCTTAAAAGCTTTGTAACCGTGCTGATGAGACAGATTGAATACACTTTTACTTTCTTCAATGCTTTGAGCTTCTTCTCCTTTCTTCTCCACGCATTCCGTTATGTCTAGCAGTGAATCTATTACCAAAATTCATTAAAGGCGTAGTTAAGGTTAAAGAATACTCCCTACATCCCTGCATAAGTTTCCCAAATTGACTGTCAAATAGATATTTACGTATTGTTTATACTCACACAAAACAAAATACAAATACAAAGATAAGATAACAATGCATTCATCATTTCAAACAAATATACACCTTCAGACCCACTGGAAAATTTGAATGTTCCTTTTTGTCATTATTGTTGCAAACCTTTAGCAGAGTTGACAAACAACGTGAGATCCTGCATTTGGAATGGGTGAAGTAGCTTCCTTTAGAATAATATGTGTAGCTCATGTGTGTAAATGTTTGAAAAGTAAATAAAATACATAAATAGCAAAATCTTAGATGACATAACATAAGATGCAGTACTTACAAAAAGCATAGGTCACTCATTGAAGCTTCGAAATAGAAATAGTTCCACGATTTTCCCTCTGCGAATTCTATAGAAAAATAATATCACTCAGATCGCAGAAGTGCATGTTGATTTCTGCATCTCGGCATGTTGCAAGGACTGGTATTCTCAATGTAAATGAAATTAAATGTTAACTATGTAAAGTATTATCGTACAAAAGTATGTTGTACTTACATGTGTTCTCAAAACTTACTAAATAGCCTAAGAGAATAGGCGGTTAAACTACGAATGGTTGATATTGGGCTCAATTCCTCTATTCATCCTCTGTACCCCTCACACAGTACATAGGATTCATACCCGCCCCGGCAAATAGATCTCTTCGTCACGCGAGTGGGAATCAACTTTCCATCTTCCAAAGGCTCCAGCTAAAGACTCAAATTATTCTAGAAGACCTGCGATTCTTGTATTCTGATCACTCACAGAATGAGTATTCCGTCTAAATCAGGCAATTACTCAACAACAGACATGAAGTAGAATCGGACAACCTCTCAGGGCAC
>VALG01006591.1:0-11802 GCA_009835305.1 Ipomoea purpurea
AAGGCAGATGAACAACAACAAGATAGAATATAAATGTTAAGGATGACATAGTAAAAAAATGTCATTTCATAATTAAGACAAATCTGCTAACCAAAACCTCTACTCTTTTATTATTAGCTTTTCAGATTTTGACTTATCGTTACAATAAATTAATGCAATCATTCATTTTATCAAACACTTAAAAGTAATTTATTGATCAATTAAACTTAATTAAACCAGTCAAAATTGACTTGTCATAAAAATGTTACCAAATTGACCATTATTTCAAACTAAAATAAAATTCAAACTTAATTGCAATAAATGACTATATATAAAATAATCCATGGCACGTAAGTCAACGTAACTGCAACATTGTTCAAGACCGTACCCACACCCTCCATATATTGAATATATATCATAGTTTGAATGTACATTTACAGTTTGAAAAGTTCATCGCATATTATCAGCAAGTACTTATTGAACAATGGCCATTTATAATATCTTGACTAGATAAATGATTAGACGATAACTAATGTATGTATATATATATATGTATATATATACAATAAAAAATCAATGTGGTAAGAAACTAAGAATATAACAGCAGTAAAAAATGTGAATATATATAATTTGGAATAAATAAAAATATTGTCGTAAGAGTGAACTAAAAAAATCACTCAGAATCGCCAATCTTAACTCAAATTTTAAAGTGCAATCAATAAAATTATAAAATGTAATTAATAATACCATAGTGCGCGACCACAATATGTATAAATGCAGTGTAAAAATTACAGTTTACAGTACGTATAATTACGTTACATTTAAAATTTGAATTATTTATAAAACTGTCATCGACTTTTTTAACAGATGCATTTTTGTAACTTTGTTTAATTGCAATCTACGATATTATTAATTGTAATTTAAAGTTGGTTATTTTACAAAAAGTCACTATACTATTTTTTCTCTAATTACTTAATTCTTTATAGATAAAGCTAGACATCTCTAATGAATCTTTATAGATAAAGACAAATCTAGTTATTTCTAATTTCTTTTCAATTAGTAATCTTTTTTAGGGTGTGCCTATAATATATATATATATACTATATATATATATATATAAATATATATATATATATATATATACTAGGCCGGTCCTATCATTCTTTAGGCCGGGGCATAACAACAAAAATGGGCCCTATACGAAATTAATATATACTTTTATAATTAAAATTTTTGGCTAAAGTGTCATCTAGCACCATGAACCATATTTGTGATTATTCATCCGGCACCATGAACTTTCGTATCATATATATTATCACAAACCAAAAAGTAAAATTCACCTAGAACTTTTAACAGGTTTCCCTTCTTCCTGCTGACATGGCACCTGATGTGGCATTTCTCTTAACCTTATGTTGTCCATGTAAGCATTTACATATTTAAAATTTTAAAAAACCAAAATTATTATATACAAAAAAACATTCTATTTTCTTCTCTTTATTTTCATTATTTATCACATTTTCAATTTTTCCAATTCCAAATGTTTCAATTTTTTTTTCTTTTCAGCAATTTCTTATTTGTTTGCATATACCTATATAATATATATATACTATACATCCACCTATCATAGCTAATAATATTATATATACTATCAAATATATATATCATAACTACTATATAAATTCATTGAAAAGAGAATAATTTATACGCATCCATATATTATATATGCGTTAAAAGCAACAATAATCCACATTATATTTATATATATATATATATATATATATAACCTATATATATATATATTATCTAATATCATATATATATATATATATTATTCACACAAAAAAAGGAGAAAAACTTATACACATCACTCGATATGTTATGCGTAGGCAACACAGTAACATCAGCATCATATATACTTATTTCACACAATGCAAAGGATATAAATATTATATGAAGAACAATATTGATAAATACATGTTAAACCCTAGTGCAGCCTTCCGTCAAGCCTTCCGTTTGGGTCGTCGCATGGGTCATCTTGTAGTTTCAACTGCTACGTTTTTGGGGCGAAATTAAAAGCAAATAATTTTGGTCTCCGATTTCTGTTTTTTTTTTTAAAAAACCCAAAAAAAATATGTAAATGCTTAAATGGACAACAATAAGTTAAAAAAATGCCACATCAATGGCAAACCGGCGCCATGTCAGCCAGGAAGAGCAGGGAAAGCCTTGCTAAAAAGTTTCTAGCTGAATTTTTAATTTTAGTTTGCTGGCTTGATATATACAATACGAACTTTAAGGTGCGGGATGAAATAATCGAATATGGTTCATGGTGCTAGATGACACCTTTAGCCTTAAAAATAAGATTCACAAGTTTTAACAAATTTACTACACACTGAAAACAATTAATAGATGCATTCTAATCCACCAATAATCAATCACGGCATCAGTATTTTCATATATCAAATAATAATAGTATAAAATGAATAAGTAATTTAAACCAAATGAGCTTATAGCACCAATCACATTATTATTAATAATAAATAATAAATAATTATTAATAAAAATTTATTTTAAAAAAAAACTTAACAATAAGATCATAGCATAAAATCTTAATTATTGGAAAAATAAATCAATAACTGTCAAACGGGAATTAAAAATGATCTCATAATAAAATATGAAACATAATTAATTGGGATAACAATATTTCGAAAAAAAAAATATGTAATAATCACACATCTTATATATTGGATATCATTTTATCAAATACCTCTTTTTTATTTTAGATTACTTTCAAAGTTTTTCTCAGATTGAATTTGAATACGACTGACGCACAACAAAACTTCTAACTACATTGATTAGATAATTGCATACACAATTTACTTACTTTTAAAATATTTGGTCATAACTAAATCACAAAATATAAGTTAATATATACAGAATCATTATAAGTTCACAAACAATAAATATTCTTTATTATGAAGTAGTAAATTAACTCAGAATAGAAATAGATTCAAAATTTGATATGTATTACAAATCAATCTATATTATAAGTCAATCTCACTATAATTATAGAGGTAACAAAATCACAAAGTTACAAATTAAATTTAAAAAATACAAATTAGAAATAGAAATAAGAATAAATTGTAGAAATGGTAAATAAGTGGGATTTGATCCCCTTAACCACCCGACACTAAGAAACTACAAGACTTACCAACTCAACCAACTCAACATCTTAATATAGATAGCGATTCTTTAATTCCCTATACTTAAATACGTACAGGGCAATTTTATGTAAATACTAAATAGTACAGGCGCGGGCGAATTTTTATGTAAAATTATCCACCCAGCGTGGAATTCAATCCGCTCGACCTTGCGCATTAAAATGCTAAGCTTTACCAACTCAACCCAACTTAACAACCATTAATATGAACACATACTAACAATAATTATACTAATATTTAATAGTATTATTATTAGAGTAATAGCTCATAGAGTAGGGCCTTCACAAGGCATCGGGGCTGCCCAGGGCCGGGCCTGTATAGTAATAATTAGTCTTTTTTTATGCGCGACGGCGCAAAAACATATGCCGCAATATTATAATATTCTTAAAAATAACTAACAGATTTTTTACTATTACAAATCAAAGTGAAATAAAAATTTATTTATTATAATTAAAATCTAATAATATAATGCAATATATAATGTTCTAGCCAAAATATTTTGTTATAAATCTAAAGATATAAGAAAAGATACGTGGTAGAATCGCATGTGCATGGTAAATAACGGAAAAAGAATAAAACGAAAAGTTATAACGGTAGGGTATTTTGTTCAAAAAAATTTGTAATAGTACACTCTAAAACAACAATGTACAAAATAGGCTAGCATTAAAATAGCGCACAATAAATCGAGCGGATATAACTTTGATTGAGACTTAAATTCATGTTTTTAGATTATAGTATATATAATACTATATATATCATATATAAGTATCTAATATCATATATATAACATATATATACTATATATATTAATACTATATATAGTTATAAGTATAGCTAGAACACACACCCCAAAAAGATATGAGTTACATTCCATCTGAGATCCCTTGTTTTGGTGATCAATTTCAAATTTAATGTCAGACTATCGTTTTTGTCATTTTACATTCCAGACTATCGTTTTTTGGACACTTTTAGTGTTTCTTATTATTATTTTTTTATTTTTTATAAAAAGGACATTTTGTCTTTTTCATATTTTTCTTTTGTTATTTTTTCGATTTCAACCGGTTTAATTCATTTAGAGCGTTAAGTAACCTCTGATTTTTAGTAACCATCATTGTTTTCTATTGATTTTTAGTAACAGTTCTAACCAGTTAAATCCGGTTAAACCGAAAATTAAAACAGAAAATAGTGAAGAGACAAAAATGATCTTACTAAAATAGAAAAGTCATAAGAAAGACTAAAAAAAAAAAAAAAAAAAAAAAGTAATCTGGGATTACAAATGACAAAAACGATAGTCTGAGACTAAATTTGGAATTGCGACCAAAGACAAGAGACCTTTGATGGAATTAACTCCAAAAGATATTATAGATTATATTTATCGTCAGGGGTCAAAGTACTTCTGAAGTCCCTGTACTATAGTGTTTCGTTCAATTTAGTCCTAGTTTAATTTTGTTCATATTAGTCCCTATACTTTAAAAATTGAAACAATTAAGGATAATAGTTAATGTGAGCAAATATTTATGTATTTATTTTGGACACTATTAATGTAAATATATGGTGTAAAATAATTAATTTTAAATATTTAATAAATAATATACTTGAGTTGGCATGTAAGTACTATGACGGTGCAGAGATAATGTATCATATAAGCTATGTCTTAAATTGGTTTCACATTTTAAAGTACAGGGACAAATTGACAAAATTAAGGTAGAAGACTAAATTCGACACAGACACTATAGTGGGCCTCATCGTACTTTGCTCATGTAGGTAGTTCTTCTTAAAAATAGTTACAGATATGTTACAGTATAGGTTGATGAAGACAACCATGGATAATCATTGGAAAGGTAAAATAAACAAAAAAGAGTACTTAAGAAGGTGGATGCCCGTGGATTCGGTGATACTGTCGGTGTTCACGGCGTAGGTGGTTGAGCCAGGCGGCGTTTAGTTTCTTCTTTCTAATGCCTAGGGGTGTTCATATCGGTTAACGTTCTTAACCGAACCGTTTTTAACCGAAACAGAATTAAACCGAATTTATTTTTGGCTTTAACCCGTTAACCGAACCGAAATTTACTCTACCGATTTAACCGAACCGAGGAGCTTATTTTTCGGTTTTAATGTCGGATTAACCGATTAACCGAAATTTTCCTACAAATTGAAATCCTTAAAATAAATAAATGAGGATAAATTTCGAGGAGTTAAAATACATAATCCATAGTCCAAACCATAAATTAAATGTCTTCATAAACATACAAAAACAATATCATAAGTCCATAATCAAGTCCAAACCATAATATATATTATATTATATTATTATTTCAAAATTCGGTTAACCGTTCGGTTAATTCGGTTAACCGACACTTTCGAACCGAATTAACCGTTAACCGAATTTTGGGAAAACCTTTAACCATTCACCGAAACCGAAATATTTCGGTTCGAAAACGGTTAACCGAATTTCGTCGGTTCGGTCGTTAACCGAAATTTCTCCGAAATTTGCACACCCCTACTAATGCCATCTAAGAAGAGGAGGAGCTTTTGCGGAAATGGTATTAGGACCGGAGGGGTGGGGGTGGGGGTTGTGGAATGTGGATATATATAAAAATGAATAAATTAAACTTTTAGTATTTCCTATTCGAAATTTCAGTGGACTTACTTTTACTTTATTCTCTACTTTTATAAAGTGTTGATTATTTATTTGCTTATTTCTTTTATGTTTTTCATTTTCTTCTTGCCATTAACAAAGATATTTCACTTTGTTCCATAACTATTGAATTATTCACATTTGATCTCTAACTATTATTCACATTTGATCTATATTAAGTGAAAAATAAATCCCCAATTAAATACGTTGTTGGTTTCAAAATCCAAGTAGCTTCACTTTTTGTTTAAAATGTTTGAAATATCTACTAATCTAATAAGAGTCAATCAAGTTAGTGTTATAACGAAAACTAAAAAAATATTGGTCGAATTATTTGGTTAATTAAGTGAATGGTTATATTATTTTGATTTTAGTATTTGGTTAAATATTTTTTCCTACTTTACACTTTATTATATCATTTACTTTTTCTAAATACTCCTTGCCTATTAGTGCAAACTGTAGTAACAGAATATTCCATTGATGAGAACTGAATGAATTGTATTGAGTAATGTGCATGATTACAAATGTACAGATTACAAGTATATATACAGAGAGACTCAGGGAGACTGGATAAGGGATCATAATCTAACTCAAATACATACAGTCCTAATACTCTCTCTCAAGCACAAGGAACAGTAGTGACTTGTAGCTTGTCTCTAAGAAAAGAAAATTTAGGGCCAGGTAGAGCTTTAGTAAAGATATCTGCCAGTTGATCCTTAGTCGAAATAAAATTAACCTGTATATCTCCGTTTGCAACTATGTCTCTAACAAAGTAATAATCAATTTCTACATGCTTAGTCTGAGCATGAAAAATAGGATTTGCACACATGTATATAGCACCAGGATTATCACACCACAGCTTGGAAGTAGACACACCGGTCACGCCAATTTCACGCAGCAGAGAGAAATCCAAATTACATTAGCACAAACATTTGCTAGAGCATTATATTCAGCCTCAGTAGATGATCTAGCAAGAGTTCTTTGTTTCTTACATACCCATGATATAAGATGGAACCAAGAAAAACAACATAACCACTGGTTGACTTACGATCCTTAGGACAACCATGCCATTTAGAATAAGAAAAAGCATGTAAATCTCTAGATACTAACTTCCTTATTCGCAGACCCATAAGTAACAGTTCCCTTTACATACCTCAATATACGTTTCAATTGCTCCCAATGAGAGACCGTAGGAGCATGCACGTGTTGGCAGAGTTGGTTGACCGCAAAAGACAGAGATCTGGACGAGTACGTAAGATACTATAAAGCTCCAGCCAAACCCTTATACTGTGTAGCAAAACATTGAACATATAATAAAGAGGTAGACAGACCAGGAACATGAATATATCAGACATCGTAAAAGACCTAGAAGGGGTATTAAAAGTAGCATGACCAACATGACTAATAGAAAGGATCATACCATCACCGACACATAAAGTGTCATTACCAGTGTACTTCTCCGAGGTAGAAAGGGCAGCTATTGTCTGGAGTTGCATGATTTGTGGCTGCAGTGTCTGGAACCCAAGTATGAGAATTTGGACAAGGTTAGTTCCCAAACCATGTTTGAAACACCAAATTAGCCTGAGAACCCGGAGCCCCTGAATAACGCTGAAAAACAATTGGCTCCTGTGTGACCGAAACCTTTACAAATTTGACACTGATCATCATAGCGCGGAAAACAATTGGCTCCGTGTGATCAAAATTATCACAAATTTGACACTGAACATTAAAGCCACGCCTGCCACGCTGCTCGCTAGAAGGACCAGCTGTAACACCCCGTGTTACGGCCTCCAAATCTGGATTAATTATGAAATTAATTCCGTTAATATATAATTAAAAAGGATTTAATTGGACTAGAATTCCTTTAATTAATTGATATGGTTCACAATGGACCATGGACCCTTATCCCTTGCTAGCACAACTTTAATCCCGTCGGGAATAGGGAAAGTGGGCCTTTACTATTACGATTCTAGTTACGACGAATAGCTCTACCACCCGAAATATTCCCTCAGGTAATCTAGCAAAGGAATTCCCCCAACCGAGCCTAGGAAGAATCAATTGGGATGAGATCTTAGAAAAGAACCTTAGTAGCTAAGGAATTTGATTAAGGGCTAAGAGGTAACCCATGGCTTACAAAACCTATTTTCCTTGCTATTGTTTATTGATTGGCTCAGTTGGTTGATTGAATGTGTAATTTTGTATGTATATCTTGTTAGAACTTGTCTTTAGGTTATAAGGTGAATTATTGCTATTCTTGATATTCTTGATGGCCTTGTGTGGTTATTAGTTTGATCTTGTATTTAATTATGTCTAGAGCTTGTCCCTAGGGTTTATATTGTGAATCTCGTGTTGTAATGTTCTTGGTATTCTTGGGTGAGATTATGCATGCTCAGGTGTTCATTCTAATATAGGACTTGTCTTTAGGGATTTGCATATAGATTTCTTGATGCTTTAAGGTTCCGGATGCTCCTGAACCATTATGTGAATGATGTCGAGTCTTGGCATGTTTAGGAATCGTGTTAGAATGTAATTGGAATGATTCTTGGTTCAATCTTTGTTAATTGAATCCGTGTTGTTGTTGATACATGTTGGAATGTGTTTGGACATGGTTTTGGGTTCCACGAACAAACACCGAACCGAATATTTACCTTCGTACTAGTGGGGGGTAGGTGGGGGGAGCGAACACCGCCACCTACCCGCGGCCCTGACTGCCCAATTCCAGCGGCAGCCGGCGGGCAGTCAACTGCCCGTCCCCGTTGGAAACTTGACCCACCAGCGGGTGGTCTTTACCTGCCGCCCACCCACTGGAATGCGGTGAGCTGTTTTTCCCCGTTTGTTATTTCTCTGTGTCCCATTTTACCCCGTTTGATGTTTTATGAGTCTCGTATAATGTTTTTGAGTACCGTTATAGAAATTTGTATGTAACATGTGTCGTTTGTTATTTTGTACCTTAATTGTTTTATTGATTATATGATTTAGAGATGTCAACGGGCCGGGATGGGGGCGGGGGACATATCCCCCATCCCCGCCCAGACTTTTTTCTCATTCCCCATCCCTGCAGGGAAGGGAAAACTCCCTCATCCCCATCCCCACCCGCGATTATTCGGGGACGGGGAATCCCCACCCCATTAATAAGTTTATAAAAAAATAAAAAGTTAAACATTAAAAAATTTTAAATAAATAACACACATACTATTCGATCCCAACCACTCTAAATAGTATTAATAGTTTTACAATTGAAAGAGATGGTTATTTAGAATATGAAATTTCCTAAGCATGACATATCAATGATCAAGATGCTTCTAAACATTATATATTGTTAAAAGTAGTACATATGTGTGTGTTGGTGTGGATATATATATATATATAGTTAGTATTATATATATATATATATATATATATATATAGAATACTATATATATATATAATATATATATATATATAATAGTATATATATATCAACACTGTATATCAGGTAAACTATACATATACACTATAATAGTTCGAGGTTCAAAGAGGATAACATATATAGGAGCCATCGTGAGGACAATAATGGGCAACAGAACAAATTAATACCAGGCACAACAACTTAATACATAGTGGCACACACGAATAAATGTAAGACATCAGGTTTTCGAACCCAGGCTCTATAAATTAATAAATCTAGCACCGACATACAAACTGTGCGCACACGACTACCATTAAGTCATGCACACAAATACCGGCTAATGGCACTACACTATGTTTGTCCTCACAAATACTCTATAAATATAACTTTCTCATTTGAAATACACATCCTAATTCTATATATATAGCTAGTATAATATAAGTGCAGGGACGGGGCGGGTACTCCCCATCCCGATGGGGAATTTAAAAATTGTCCCCATTCCTCCATCCTCGATCCCCTATTTTTGTCCCCATCCCTGTCCCCGTAGAGGCGGGATATCGGGTTTCCTGTCGGGTGTGGGTACAATTGACTCCCCTAATTGATGAATTGATTTTTGGATTGATCAGGTGAATGGGTATTGTGATCAATTGCGCAATGATGTTCACGATCGAAATGATAATGAGATTTTGATTGGTGGAATGATTGTTGGCAGATAGCCACAAAAGTGCTGCGGTTATCGGTGCTAAAGGCACGGACCACCCTTAGACTTGCTAGCTAAATGCTTGGGTCCCAGGGTATAACGCCGGTTGCCATGTCCAGAGCTATATGCTTTGCCCTTGATTATAGTGCTAATGGCACTGATCATGCAAATGGCACTGTCGGTGATACCATGTGGTGGACTTTTTGGTGGTTTTCGATGTGGGCCATGGCGTGCTCCAGACCTGATAAGGAGGGCGATATAAGGTTGTCTGGAGGTGTAGGTTTGGAACTGATATAAAGGATGGAGAAGAGTAAACAGGTTGGAAGATGGATTGTGTGTCTATGATGATTACTTGCTAATTGATTCTCATTGGATCTCATTGTTGCCTTTATTGCTGTTTATCGAGCTTAACTTGTCTATTATGCCTTGCAAACGTAGGATGCATGATAGTATCTCTATAATAATCGAAACGTTGCCTTATTGATGTGTCTCGATCTTGATCCTGGTTTTAAAGCTAGAGTTGCCTCAAGGATTATAAAAAAAAAATTGTATTCCATTTCAAAAATGATTTCAGTATATTATATTTATTGTACTTAACGTGTGAGGAGTGGGTTACTCAGCTATTATTCGTGACGGTTGCAAGTCATGTTTTTCAGTGATGCTTGTAACTAGTAGCGCCTAGTTTGGACTGAGCTTTACTTAGTGTAGTACTGCTCGCTGGCGCCGCGTTCCTGTGTCTTGTGTTTTGAAAACTTATGGATTTTATGTATTGGTTAGTTTAGCCCCTGTGCAGCTCAGGTTCTCCAACCTTGATGTGGCATAGCACCCCGAAAACTCTCACGGATAGTTTATGCTCTGTTTGGACGTTTTACGATAGATTGCGTTATTTATATAGCTTTTAATGTTTTAAAAATTAGAGGTGTTACAGCCAGCCCACTTTGCTGCGCACGTCTTCGTCGGATAGACATTGTTCGCGGATTCCATCATCTCAAAACAATCTGGAAAGGAATTTCGCCATAAATTTTGTTACGTGCTCCTAGAAATTTGGTTCAAGGCCGGCCTAATCATTTTATAGGCCTAATAGGGTGTAAACAAAGGAGCCTATATTAAATTAATAATATATTCTTATAAACTAAATTTAAATTAAATAAGAGGAAAAAATATTAAAGTCAATAATTTGAAATAAGATTCACAAATTTTTAACATTAATACATACACATGAAAACAATTCTACATGTCTTCTTAAATCCAAAATAATCAATAAACGCATTAATGGTTTTCCATAAATAAAGAATTATTTCCGCTTTTATAAAAACTGAAATAAATAAATTCAAAAACAAATAGCTTATAGAGTATCACATTTTTTGAAAAGGATATAGACGTATCACATTATTATTATAATATAATAAAGTAACTTTTAATAAAAATTTATAAAGGGGATGAAGAGGGGATGAACTGCCACCCGTGAAAGACATTCGAAGACCATCAACAACCCGTCATGTTGTTGGAGAACCTAGTTCCTACCTACACGAAGAGAATCAGGTTTCATCTACGCGGATATGCCACTGTTCAAACTTTGTGCCTGTCGTTCAGGAGGATTTGGTATATCAAGTGATGAAATGCTAGACGCGGTAATATAGTTTGTTTTTGGAAATGCTTAAAATGGCATCGTTAAGTGGCTGTTTTGTGGTAAATTATCAGTGGGTCCACCTTCCGATTTTGGGTCGGGTAAAAGTGGATTCGGATACTTCGTAGTGAGACGAAGAATTGATAAATATTTACGCTCCAAAATGGATAATGGGTGAATGAGATATTGATTCTCAAAGTAGACGCATTTGAGTTGGAAAATGAAGGGAAAAGGTGAGCCTTTTGTCCCACATTGCTC
>VALG01006593.1:0-12832 GCA_009835305.1 Ipomoea purpurea
TTTAATCACAAGGACGTCTATTCAAAACAGCTTAAACTGACGGAGTTGGACGAATGTTTTTACGATTCAAATAACGATTTATATCTCATGCGCGAGTACCTTCACAAGAGTCCTTTGCAGTGAAACCGACATCTCGAATTCGTTGATAAGTAGTGTAGTTCTTACTTCACCCAATTAAACAATCCTCAAAGTGACTAAGGCTGCTCACACAATACCAATTCCGTATGTTATAGAATATATCTAATCTCAATAGTTATGGAAATGTAAGCCTAAATGTATATAAAATCTCTGAACAAAATAAACACCGATTATACCACAGGTCCCATGTCGCTGCTGTATTGATGGTTTGCGCTATGTTGTGTGTGGCTGAGTGACTCCATATATGACCTGGTAGTGGGTTGTAGCGTTCTATAAGTTGCGTGCGTATGATACTTGCCTTGAGATCTGTATTGATCAAGAAGCGAAGTGTGATCAGTCTATAAGAAGTTGTTTTATAAGTACAGACCAGTGTATGCGCCTCCTTCGTAAATTCCATCCACTCCACCGTCGCTACCGTTAAGGATGTGTGTAATTGTCTTGTCTGCAGTGTATTAAAATTACGTTACCACGCCGAAACAAATAAGTGAGGTATCCGTTCCTCAAATGGAAATAAACGACCTCTAAGATAACACATTGTTTTATATATTTAAATAACACCGTTGTAACTGATTGCGTGACCAACGAAACACTAAAACTACATAGTTTGTAAATCTGGACCACTGAAATGTAGTTGTAATTGAAATGAAACATGAAGTGATATAAAAAAAATGATTAAATAACAATTTCATATATTTGAGTGTATATAAAAGAAAAATGTAGTTATTTAAAAATGATACTGTAGTTATGTTGAAATGGAAATAAATTGTATATAAAATAAATGAATAAATTTAACAATATTTGAGTGTATATTTGTGAAATGAAAGCTGAGTTATATAGAACTGTATAATGTAGTTGTGTTTTAATGAAAATAATATTGTATATAAATAAATTAAATAACATTTTAAATATTTTGAGTGTATAAATATAGAAAGAAATTGTAGTTATATTTGAATAAATGTAGTTGTGTTGATTGAAAATATAGTGTATAAAAATGAAATGAATAAATAGAGTTAACTTTTTTGAAGAAGAGTGGAAAGAAAGAAAAAAAGTGAGAATATTTAATTAATAAAAAAGATGTAGTTTTGAAATAGTGAATAATTTATTATAAAAGGGTTAAGATATAAATTTGCGTAAATTGGTTGATTAAAAAATGAATAAAAATGGTGGAAAGAAAATTATGAGATATTTTAGGAATATTTAAAAAACTTAGTAAATATAATTAATATTGTAATTTAAATTTGAATATATTTAATAAATAGTAAAGTAGTAGAATAGATTCATAAATGGAGATAAATCCCCACAGCATCATGCAATTTGGAAATCGCTCAAATGCATCATTGAATCCTTTTCTACTCAGCGAGTTTGGATGTGGATGATCCCCACTTCTTCTGACGGACAAGAATATATCTTGAAATCACCAACGACAATCCAAAGGAACAGGGTCGGGAGTGGTCTATCTAGTGAAGGTTTGGGAGACGCGTAGTTAATATCCCCATTGTATGTAATTATCCTTGATCTTGCAGAAATCAGTTCTCTATGTATTTCATAGAGAATACCGTTCAGAATGAGTTCTACATACAGGAAGCGTGAATCTCTTATGGCAGAGTAGATCTCACAATGATATATATTATATAGGTGGGGGAATTATAACTATGTATTTTATACTACAAATAGGGTAACACTAGTCAATTCTATGCATCACCTCTATAGTAACTATAACAGCTAGAGGCTCCACTCAGCTTTCAATTGTGTCCTGCTAGCATTATATTGCCAGATCTAGGTATTTTTTAATTATATTTTTTTATGAAAGTAACCTCACATTCGATATAAACTCAAACAATAATTTTTACAGAAAATGCAAAACTTTGCTTCCGACATAAGAACAAGATCAATGTTTAGCTTTCTGTGTGCGTGCTTATTAAATTTTAGAAAGATACGGAGAGGTCTGCTTGGCAATGGATGGAAGCCATATATTAAAACTAGAATTTGTGTTCTTGGGTAAAGAAGAATCAAAAGTAAGAATACATTCCCGAACTGTCCGTGTTGCTGACCTGGAACATAAACTCAACCAAAAGACCCGTTTCTCATCTATTAAGACAGTAACTTGGATCAATATTGATTGGATTGGCGTTATGAGCGAAGAAGACTAGTGTGATACACAGACACAGAATTTAATTTGCACTTCGCTGATATCGAAGTCTAGATGAGTTTTTTGATGTGGTTGATAATCAAATCACCCTATACTTAAGTGTAATAACACATCTCTCTTGAAAAAGAAAATAAATATGCATCCGGTATATACCTTAAAATGCTTATTATAGCAAAGAGTTAGGAGAGAGACGTCACAAAATGAAATAATGTTTAAAATCTCATTTGTCGGCATAATCTCCTACGTCTGGTAGTTTATGGAATCGATCGCAATAGATGTATGTGTAAAGACACAGTATACTCTTATCAGACAGCAATTCTCTTTCTCACACATACGCCTACATAACGAACTTCTCGTACACATATTTCGGCATGTGGTTCCCATCTACAGGCTTCAGCTGGATCGACACTTCAAAACATGAATAAAATATATGTAGCATGTGAAATGCTACATTCTCACTTATGTGATTTCTAAATTTAAGTGCTGAGTGAATTTAACATTACCCTCTTATACAAGTGTACAATTTGGCATTTGGCCGCACATGAAAAAAATACAGGAAGGCGACAGAATATGTTTAATGAACGCTCAACTGAACTACTTCCTCTACGGAATTTTATTATAGAGGAGGTGCACCCAGTTGTTGAAATGTATACCAAAATCCAGCATTCATCTGCTGATAACACATACAACCATCAATGACCGTGATATATTGTATTGGCGTCATGTGAAATAGTAGTAATATCCGAAGACGAAGCATTAGAAACTCTCAGACGGTTTAACTAGATGCCGTGAAGTATGATGCTATATCATGCTCGACAAATGAAATGGACACCCACTTTATATCTTATCACAAAGTTACTTGATCTCTTGATTATCCATGGCCATACTTCTCTAAATGACATCGACATAATCAGGATATGATCCACTTCATGGGTAATAGAATGACCTATATGGGAAAATACTACATTAAATCCCGCCTGCAGAATAATGTACGTGAATTTTTTATGAACCTTAAACTAGATTATTCTCTCTGTCATTGCAATTCAATAAAGTGAAGTGTCGATGAGAATGTTTATACAGTTGATCGAGCAGTACTGCAGACAAAATAGATTGCTTTCTTCAAAAAATTTACTATTTTTAATTCTTTTGAGAAATAAGATAGCAAAAATAATTAAGTATTAAATAGGAAAAAGATTGATGTGTTACCTATATGACTTAATTGATCTTATCTTATGGTGCGATCAATTTATCTCTAAGTTTAAGTAGAAATTTATAATATTTGAGCGATTGAGTATATGCTAGATATATAATATTTTATATTATCACAAATTCTACGTAGATGATTTATAATTTATTTATATGGTTTTTGTTAATGTTAAAAATGAGGGGGTTATATGATCAGTATTCTATTTAACATATACTCTTATAGTCGCGATATTAGAAAGAAGTGATAAACTAATTAAACATATGGTGATCTGTGTGCTTAACAATTATATATAAAAAAAAACCTAATCAATTAATAGTATGTTATAGTATATTTTATTACAAATTCTCTAGCTAATTACATATTTTTTTGTTATATTATACCGGAAATTCGATTTACGGAGCTAGTAAGAAAGAAGTTTATGAACATTATTTAGAAATATACAATGGGTTTAATGTTTGTTTTAAAGAAATTTTCAATTATCTTTTGAATATCCTCAAGAAAGTGACCGATGTCTTACTTTTATGGTATAGGAAGTAAAATTTTGTCTAAAGTAACTCTTTTGATAAATTACTAATTTTTAAATTGGAGAGTTGACAAATGAAATATTATTCTAGAAGACAAAACTTAAACCTCTCTTTACTACCAGTTCATCTATCATTATAAATTATTGAAAATGATGATATAATGTAATATGTTATTATATATATTTTTATTATTATTATTATTATATTGTGTTTGTGTTATTTGAATTTTTTATCATAGATCTATTCTTTGCCATTTATTAAGCCAACAAAACTATGAAATATGTATTATTTATGTATGTATTATTATTAAACCCAAACATATGTATAATTAATTGTGTATTCTATTTCGCATATATTTTTCTTTATTATATGGATTTTATTCTATTACTTTTGTGTTATTATTCCATGAATCAAGATGGACCATAAAAATTATTGATGTAATATTGATTAAGCAATCTTTGTTTTGTAAGAGATGATAGTTCGAAGTACCTTTATGGTTTTTCTATACGATAATTGTTTTTTGTATGTGTAGATAGCTATACTACTCAATTATACCATTGACAAATCTATCTGAAAAAGTGGTTATGAATAGCATAATTGGTATTTGGTTAATTTTCACGACATTGTGAGAATTAAATAGTACTTTATTATCCTTCTTCTATGCTTAAGTGATGAATAATATACTTATATTTATAAGTTAATATTTATAACATATTCTTCAAAAGATGATTCTTATTCTGTTCCAAATTGTAAAGATTTTATTGCTTTGTAAATTATCAGATAGAGTTGTTTATTTCACGTTGGGCTATAGAGTCAATTTTCTTAAAAAATTGACATTTAGCTGGGAAATGGCTACTTTATTAGGATTCTTATAATGTTATAATAGTGTAATATTCTGACGGGTTGTAATGTAATTCTTAAGTAACTTTTCTTAAACAATATACTTATTTTGTATCTACTTATGAGAAGGAACTCACTATAAATTTGATTATTATATTAGTTTTGTTACAAAAATTAATACAAATATTGCGTACTCCAACACTAATATCTCCAACCTTATCACAAAGTCAACTACAAGATTGTTTCTTTGCATCTTTATAGGATTTGTCCAATAATCACTTTATACTAACTCTTTACCTGTTAACCCCTACACGAGATTTGATCTCAAAACCCTCCCAACTGGTCCTTGGCCATTTCTCCTAATTGTGAACTTCTTCTTCAATAAAATGTTGAAATTTTTGCGAATAAGGATATTAATTTAGCTAGTTGTCTCCATGGATTATTTTGGGATAATGATTATTATAATTGATTTTTAGTTAACTGTTTCTTTTCTTTTGCAGCATATAAAGATGGAACCGTGTCTTCAATTTCAGTCAAGTATTTAAAAGGTCTGATTTTAATAATAATTATTCAAAGAGGCATCTAATTCCTATTTAACAATTGATATGCATCATATAAATTGATCCCCTAAATTAAAAAAATTCCTAAAACTGAGTTCTTATACTTTATAATATATGATATCAATAAAATTTGGTCACATTAACATAATTGATGACTGACAGAATAAATAAAGTAGATCTTTGATTATCATTCTGTTCCCTCACACCGAAGGCTTTCTAACATGTTTTAAGACATGGTGTCCTAAGAATGGTAGGTCTAAAAACTCCAATTGCTAAGGTATAGGTTAACTGACATTTTTGTATCCCAAGTTACAATACAAAGCCCTATTTTCAACAAAACTAAACAAATTCCCACCATCACCCAGCTCATACTCAATGCCTCTTCTTTCCACTCAGTTTTGATGGAGTAGCAATAGCATTAACAAACAGTACCACAATAGTCACCACACAAACATGAGATCCATATTTTCCCACTAAATTCTGCACAAAGGAAAAACACAAAATAACATTCAACAACTAAGTAAATCAACAGGTCAATTTTCAAAATGGTAACCATTTCAATCTTTCATCCCAACTAGTATGGCAGAGGAAAGGGCAATTCTCTTAGTACATAAATATGATCGAATGCACATATTTTGCTTGTTTGATGGTTTAATTGAACAGAAGTGATTAATTTAATGACCTATTTGACACTTTTTCCTTTACTCAAACTAGTGACTTTGAGTGGGAGAGGTTGCCAGGCACCAGCCCATGGAAATAAAATCAATATCAATATCAAATTTAAATTATAAAGAATGAAATGAATTTTACCTTAGCCTAAAGGCATCCCCAGCCAATGCAATAAGAAATGACCAGCCCAAGAAAAAACATGAAGCAAAAATCTTAAAGTCAGAACAGAAAGATCATCTTGAAGAAACTAAAATGCATGTTAATAAGATCTTTCATTTCAATCTAAGAGGAAAAGGAATTACCAATACCAATTTGCTTTCAACCACTTTTTCAGATAGGATTGTCAATGGTATAATTGGAGTTGAGTATGCTATCTACAAACAAAAACAATTATGTTAGAAAACAAGGGACTTCGAACTATCCTCTCTTAAGAAACAAAGATTGCTATCAAGAGTTACATCAATAATTTTTATGGTCCATGTGATTCATGGAATAAACACAAAAGGAATAGGAATAAAATCCCATAAAAAGAAAAATATGGAATAGAATACAAATATTATTCAATTGTTTGGGTAAAATGATTACATACATAAATAATACTATTTCATAGTTTTGTTGGCTTAAGAAATGGCAAAGGAATAGATCTATGATAAAAATGCAATAACACACAAGACACACATATAATAATAATAATAATAATAATAATAATAATAATATACATTACGATTATCATCATTACATAATATAATGATAGATGAGACTGGTAGAAAGAGGAAGGTAGTTTTGTCTCTGAGAAATTTTTGGTCAACTCCGTGGCCAATGGAAATAGCTAATACCAAGGAAGAGTCTAGAATGATTATTCCCTTCGCAAAAGGGAACAAGTCATTTCATGGAATTCAACTCAATATAACTGAAAACAAACCAAACCATGAAATAGATCATTTCTGTAGAATCTCATTCTATTCCTAATCAATTCCATGAACCAAAAATGTTGTTAAGGTGATCAAACCTGTAGTTTGGGCTTGCTGGCAACATGATATGTGATAAGAGCAGGTGCACCATAGTAAGTAGTTTTCACTCTGGATTCCAACTCAAAAGAGTGGGAAACAACAGAACCGCTGGCATTTTTACATAACAAGAACATATAATTATTCAGAGATAAAAATAAAATATATGGACCTCAAAATGAATCAGTAAACCTAGAAAACAAAGAAGCAATAAGGTCAACTTACACATCAAGCTTTTCCCATGACTTAGATGTGTTGCCAGTCACGAAATAAAATATTTCTTGATCCCAACTATTGTCTGCAAGAGTTACATCATAAGCAGTCCTGCACAGTGTGAAAAAAGTGGAATCAATAACAGTTCAGAAAAATAGTCTGATGAACATTATTTCCCAAGACTTGGACATAATGACATATATCTAGTTAATGGCTTATATCATATGCAGAACGGTTTTACATAAGAACATGGTGTTTTTCTTCACATTGAACAAATAACTTCTCTAAACAATTTCTAATCCCTTGGAGTAGGACATGTTACATAAATACATACATACATACATTGGAGCACCATAACTCAGGTGATTTGATACATTTAACTCCCTAGTAAAATCCTAACATGTGATGATCATGGTTTAAACAGATTCTTCTCCTTCCTTTATCATTTCAGTTGCACATGCCAAATTGACACGGAATTTACATAAAATGATCCAGAAATAAAATCAAAGCACAATTATTTAACATGCAGCTTGGTTATTCATTTGAATTCTCGAGGATAAACACTACAATGCTACAAGCTAGTTAGTAAAGGAATTTTCTAAGGTGACTGGTGACATACATCATCTTTCCATACTCCAAAGTCCAAAAATGGAAACAGTAGTTGGAGGTGTTGTAGCTCTCTCCCTAACTTTCTGGAAAATTGACTATACCCAAGCATAGTTATTTCCTTTTCAGAGAGCACGGTAAGGTGAATTATAGCACCACAGAAACTCATTTTAACATGATCAAGCCATCAAATTAATTATAGAGTTTTGCTTCAACATGCCAATCAATTCTTAACTCCATTTCTGGAAAAAAGAAGTTTTATTATGCCAGACAAAAGGGGTCTGTAACTTCTAGTCTTCTACCAAAGCACAATCAATTTATATCTTTCCATGCAACCGCATTTCAGAAAATTTAGACACAATTATTCAGTCTAAGAATCAATTTGTTCTAAACTAATTATAAACAGGCAGATACTTCAGAAAAAAAAATAAAAAAATCTAGCACATATATACAGACATTGAATTGAACATGAAAAATGTGCATATAAAAGGAGAGTTAAGGTATGATAAATGCAGGTCCTGACTTAGATCCGCGGTTATAGATGTCGATGGAAACGGATACTCGCTCAGTGCTGGAACTGAGCTTCGTGAGAGAAACTTTCTTGTGCGCCAATATGAATGGACCATCTGAGGCCGTCACGGAGGCAACTGAGAAAATGAAGAGCGCCGCCAACGCGACCGTCACGATCATCGCCGGCGCGTTTGTGATCGCCATTGAGAATGCTATTCTACGACTTTACGAGTGAGGAAGATAGGCAAATGGTACGGACAATAGGAAGGAGATTTGACTAGGTTTTAAATATTCCTAAAATATCGTCATAATTGGGCTGGGCCACCATTTGTAGTCATTTTTTTAATCAACCAATTTTACGGCAAATTATATCGTGAACCGCGGTGTATAATAAATTATGCACCGAGTTTCAAAACGACATCGTTTTGATTAATGAAAGAGTCGGCACTTGTTTTCTGTCGTTCCACGCTGTTCTGCAAAAAGGTAACTCTATTATTCAGTTTCATTTTGTATACACTATAGTTTCAATTCAACACAACTACAGTTTCATTTCAATATAACTACAATTTCGTTCGATATTTATACACTCAAATATGTGAAAATGTTATTTAATTTTATTTTATATACAATATAGTTTCATTTAAAACACAACTACATGATCATTTCGATATAACTACAGCTTCATTGCACAATATACACTCAAATATGTGAAATGTTATTCAGTTTCATTTTATATACAATGTAGTTTCATTTCAACATAACTACAGTATCATTTTTGAAATAACTACAGTTTCGTTGGGTGATATACACTCAAATTAATGAAATTGTTATTTAAATTTCATTTTGTATACACTGCAGTTTCATTTCAATACAACTACAGTTTCATTTCAATACAACATATAGTTTATTTCATTTCAATTGCAGTTTCACTTGATAATATAAAAATAATATGTGAGGTAGTGTCATTTTAGATACACTGTAGTTTCAGTTTGGTAATTAATACACAAAAATACACACACCGTTAACAGTAACGACACGTCGTTTCTTTACTTAAAGAAACAATGTCGTTTTGGCCCGGTTGCACGTGCACACGGTCACCGATATAACACACTACTAATCTCACACACACGCATCACTTATTCAGCACACTACTCCACCACACACACACACACTCACTTATGTAATATAAGGACAAAGGATATTTTTTTAATATTTCACTGAGATAAATCCTGGTTTAATTGTATATAACATCATTTATAAACACCAATAAAATATTAAAATGCAATAATATATACTATTTTTTGATATCGATAGCATCTGTGCAACACTCGTACCCAATGCGACAGAAGAACGCTCCATCCGCGTCTACCATGACAATCCTGAGGTATCAAAAGCTCATTCCTCCTCTGTCGCGATCCGCATCACCCACAATAAATAACATTTTGCTAACATCACTCTTCTGACAGCCTATGGTTATACTTTCTGCAGATCGATTGTAAATCTGCAGCTCACTATCGCCATACGGACGCACGATAACATTTGGATTCTTATTTTCTTTTGTACTTCGGAGACCACCTGTCGACTTCATCCACGACGTATACTATATATGTGTTAGCGTATATAGGTTATGTACGATACATGCCACACACAATGTCTCCTAATCGGCCTCCGTTTAGGAATAAGGTGACCTCATTCATGTCCTACATAATACGCCTACGCGCACTGTCATTATTTCTCGCTACCTACTTCGCGCGGAAATGGTTTTAACTGTATGCGCATGCTCTTCTTCTGGGCGACCTCTCAGCTACTCTTCGTGCGTGGATTCCTCTTATTCTCTTCGTAACCTTCTCCAATCCTCATTCTAATCCGTACTGATTGTCCTCTACTCCCCGTACCGTGCGCATTTACTAAGATGGCACCTTCTGATGCGAAGTTCTGTGAAGTCTCTCTCTGTCCGTGCATCGCTCTTCATAGTTAACTGGATCTTTCATAGTCGTAGACTCTGCTCTCTCTACCCGAGTGTCCAGACATTCTCTTAATTTGGGATGAGAACTAGCAGTGCAAGTTCGTGTTAGGAATAATGAGATAAAAGCGCGCGCGGTTTGTGGCATTGTTGTATCATAAATAATTTACACAGGTGCGATGAGGATGCAAGGCCTTTCTCCGATTCGTACTCTTACAGTAGGTTGGCATTTAACGTATGATTTTATAAATGTGAATTTATCTGAGGCTGGAGTAAAAATTCTTACACTGAGCGATGATACTTTAGTTACACTTATAGTTCTACAGTAGTTCGCCACCTATAGTTCTAAGTAGTTGCACACATAGGTATAAGGTAGTTGCATCTAGGTGTATGAATGTTTGCGAGTGGTTTTAAGGAGTATTACTACCCACTGAACTCAGATCAATGAATGTTAACAAGAAAATTACATGCACTTATAGGTGAAAGTAGGTGCACCTATAGTTATAAATAGATTGGCACATATAGTTATAAGCACACCAGGTGCATGAATGGTTTCGGAAAGAGTGAATGCTAACAAGAGCAAAATTACATGCACTTATAGGTGAAAGATGCACTTATAAGGATTTTACTTGCACTTCGATGTTAATTTTTATGAAAATGCATCGCGTTTTTTTTAAGTTATTAGATCTGGACACGTGTCGCGTCTTGATTCGTTCGCATTTTCCTTCCTGGACACTTATTCGCACCTGAGTGCGTCCATATATACTAGTTTTTTACGCGCACTTGCGCGATTGGATAATGCTCAATGTTTTTTTTAATAAGTACTTTAAAGTATATCAAGGCAGGAATATTATTATTCAAATTGTTCATGCATAATAAATTGAATGTTGAATTTGGTATTTAAATAGGTAATTCTAAGTTTACAAATGCAAGATAATATAGTCAAGATTGATTATAATTGTCAATAAAATATTGTATAGGTATGATTGAAATCAAATGCGGGACATAAGGGAGAGCAAATAAAAATTAGGGCATACAAATTTATACTTACTAATATTGATAGCTAATTGTCTATTGTCAAAAAAGGAACAATTGCGAGGTACCAAAAAGTTTTCCACTTCAATTTGTTGTGTAAATTTGAACTATCTTTTTTGTAACTAAAATCCCAAATATATAAGAATTGACTAATTTTTTATATAATTTTTAAAACAATATTATTATTATTTATTATTATTATAATTATTATTATTATTATTATTATTATTATTATTTTATTATTATTATCATTATTATCATTATTATGATGATAATCCATCATTATTATCATTATTATCATTATTATTATTATATTATTATATTTTATTTGAAATCATCATTATTATCATTATTATCATTATTATTATTATTATTGATTATATATCATATTATCATATTATCATTTTATTATTATTATTATTATTATATTACTACTATGTATATTCCGGTTAGGTCATTTTACATGTTAATCTAAAATGTTATAATTTTTAAAATATCTGTTTACCAACTGTTGATATAATCTCGCTGGTCAAATCAGCTAATATAATATGTAACGCTAACCCGCGTACTACTGATTGTCAAACAGGCACATTACGAGATAGTTCTCACTTTCAATATTGTTGTGTGATGGAATACCCTCTTTGTCAACAAATTCCTCAAGTAGTTACATACTGATTGACTTTATTATTATATTTTTCTTAATTTTTTTCATGGTTTTAATAAAATACTTGGGTAATAAAGATACAGACAATTTTGTATTATAACTTTAATCATTAATTACAAAAATATGCACAAAAAAAGATAATAGATAATGTAGTGAATAGTAATTCAATTGATGAATTTAAATGTATAAAAATTTTTTCATTGGAGAAAAATAAAGACATATAATATAATAAATTATTTCAACTTAATTAATTTATTGATAATGAATAATTTTTTTTAATAAAACATTGTAGGACAATGTACCGAATATAATCAATTGATGAATTGAATGTAAAGAATTTTTAATATTGGAGAAAATAACAGATAATATAACTAATGAAATTATTTCTCTCTATTTAGATTCCTTATTGATGAATGATATTTTTTGTTGAATAAAAAACATTGTATACATAATTCTAAATTAATGATCGAATGCATATGTTTTCTTTTGTTGTAACTACTAAATTATTATTTACATTTAATAAGTAAAATAGAGACTTAAATATTCAACTTTGGATTGGGATGTGGTTCGAACTTCGAACAAAAAACCTTTCTTATTGAAAGCAATGATGGAGTTCGTGAACTAACAGAAATTACAGAAAAAGATAATATTAACGGGGAAAAAGTTAACGGATAATCAATATTCATTAAGGATAAATTAGTAATCTTAAGAAAAAATTAAAATCTGATCAATCTGAGCCATTCATTT
>VALG01006596.1:0-20132 GCA_009835305.1 Ipomoea purpurea
CCATCGTCCTTAGCAAGGAGGATTTCGAATCAGATGCCAATGATATACTTTTTTTATGGACATGTCTATTAGCCATGCATTTATCCGGATTTCAATCATTTGTTTTCGTCATTTTGGAGTTTTAGGGAACGTCGCCTTTCCTCTCGTATATATCTATGTGCTTTTGCTGACATGGGAAACAACTCCTGTATTTTTATTTTAACAGAATTCAGAGAGACGTGACACCGCTAATTGGAATTATTTCTTAAATATCACATACGGAAATTAAATCGTAACCCCGGTAGTCCAAGTCTCAGACTATACTGATCTCTCAAGTTGATTGTGCATTGGCCATAAACCGGTCGCCATGCATTATTTTAATTATACTTTATATATATCGCACTATTCTGCTCACATTCAGGTAACCTTTAAATACTCAAAACAGTAAGGTCATATTATTCTAGCAAACTTACTATCCGAGCTACATATTCGTCAAATAGGCCCCATCTAACTACTCCGAAGTGCTCAATTCCCCCCATCTACTAAAACATAAGCTAATTAGACACACTTACCTCCAAAATTTGCCATTAAAATTTTTTTCGCGAGGTCTATTCCTGTTCATTTGGAGAATCAGTCCGTACGTTTTTGGAGACCTGTCACTTGAATTTCTTCAAAAAGTGCAATCAAAGGCGATTTCTACATTATCACAACCTATGTTTGATGAACGATTGGCATCATATAAATCAAAAGGTAGTTCACAGACTGATTCATAACACAGCTAAAATGAAATGCGTAAAGAATAACTCCTGAAAATTGGTTATGACTTTTCAGTAATTTACTGGTCGTGTAATAGTGAGCAATAATTGAGAAGAGAAGCCCTCATATTGGTCATGCGACCTTCTAGATGTATAAGATGCCGAGGAGTGAGACAGCGTGGAAATTTCATATTTGGATAATTTATCATAGAGTATTCATGGCAAGTGGTCGGGTATGCGATTATGTTGCACTTTCAATTTTGAACTTATTTAAATTTATCTCTCAATGTATTTAATGCACTTCGATCCGGTGGAAGACTTCGACAGTGCCATTTCCGACTAAGAGTGATTCGCAGTTTTGTATGCGGACAGTGAGGAATCAATCGGTGAGAGCCCAACAGTGCAGAATAAACGCTTTGTTGCTGATTGTGGTCACTATTTTTTGGTTTGTGTGACGTGAAGACGTAGTCGACAGTTGGACGAAAAGTTCTTCGGGGTATAATGAGAATAATGGAATATAAAAGTTTTGTGTTTTATATTAGCATACTACAATGAGCGAATCTAATATTCAAAATAGGACTTAAGTCACACTGAGTTAAATACATGTTCCCTTTAACCTTGTTGCTACCCCTGGACAATTTTCTTGTCTAAAGTTGAAATGTAGAAATGTTGTGTGTGCAGTTCAAGATGTTATAGAGAAATTTTGAATAAAGATAATGTTATTAGAAGGTTCTGAATGCTTGAAAAGGAGAATTTGTTTGTGTTTTGTGTCGTTTCTGGCTTTGTTTGGATATATAATGTTGTTCTGTTAATATGTTAAAGTCTTAATATTGTGGTGACTGATAACAAAACATAAGTTAGTTTATATAAAGTCAATTATATTGGTGCGTGTGTTTTTGTATGATTTTAGCTAAATTTTGTTCTTTGCATTTATAAAGGTTTGATGAAAATACGATATTGGGTTCGTGGTTTACATATTCACCAAAATTTAGTTATGTCTATTACCTGATTGTATTTTTACTTATGCAGCTATTAGTCAGGATTTCTGATCTGTCTATTTATAACAAATTAGGACTAAGGAGAAATCTAATCTTATTCACCATGGTGGTGTCATAACTTTACAAAAATTGGTCCTTAGGCTGCAATATGAGTATAGTTTTTTACTAATTTGGTGATCAGTCATGGAGTTACAATCTGTGGATTAACTTGGCTTACCCTTTTACTGACGTTTGTGTATTAAAGTTTATTTCCACATTCTGCAATTGAACACTTTAAGTAATTTATAAAAGAGCAAAAAAAAAATAGCAAATAAATACATCTTATTGTTATTCTAAGCTAACATTATACAATATTTACTCATGAAGAAATCATCCTTTGTATAAAAATTGAAGCTTTTAAATGATGAATGCCCGACTTAGTCGAGTATGCACTGTTTTATAGTTAAGAAATTATTCAATTGAGAAGATTAGGGAAGTTCGTTTGGTGCCGATATACTAGCCGATTTACAGCAAAAAGATATAAGGCACTAGATCGGTGATTCATAGTAAACTAGAATTATAACACATATATAATGAGGCCTTTACCTGAAGCAATTCATAATACAATGGTCTATGAAACATTTGCAGAACAATAGAAAAACGACCAGCCTGAATCTAGGTGTGTACTTCAGTTATAGACCCCAGGATCTACTTCTGGGAGGGTGGTTGAACAAGAGAGCGAGAGTGCGGCGAGGTTTGTACTTTGTGATAGTGCAGTCGCCTTTGGAACTGACTGTGTCACCCGTCGAGTGGGAAGTTAGGGGTTATGAATTTCAAACCCTGCTGGTGAGTGGCTGAGTTTTAGGGCTAGGGGGTTGAGTCCAGATTACATATATAAGGAGTCCAGTTTTAGGCAAACTAAGGGTGGTACACGTTGAAGCCTGATGAGGATGAAAGAGAGTGATATGGAGTAAAGGCGGTGCGCAAACTATGAAGACACCCTCCCATGGCACCTAATATGAAATTTCATGAAATGGAGTGTTTACATCCCACCATTCCGGAAAATGAGAATGATGTTGGTGAAGAGGTAACACCAAAATTATCTGGTAGAAAATATGCAAATTACACTATAGTATATTATCCCTAAGTCTGATCCACCTATCATTGTGACAATGGGAGAATCTGGTGTTGGCTTGAGACCAATATGAATTTTAAAAAAAACGATTTATGATCTAAAAATAAAATTATAATGCCAGGTACACAAGAAATTTAAGGACTAAATTAAAGATGATATTTAATTGGAAAAAAATGACTAAATAATTCATTGATTTAACATACATATACAAAAGCGTGACCCGAAGCAAAGTTAGGGGCGTAGTCATTATGTAATAGTACTAATCAAGTACCTGTATAAGGGGAATAGTAAATGATACATGTGTTAATGAAGTGCAAAAGTCACACTCTGGAATATACCACACCTGACCCATTATAAACTGTCCACATGTCAGAAAGTACAAAGCTATCTAGATCTTTGGTTGGTAGACCACAATAAGGTGGTGCTTAGTTTCTCCGTCGCATGTCTAGCAAGGGGTGTCTTCTTTAGCATATGACTTCATTTCAAGCTCAGTTCCTGCAGAGGCGAGTACAGGCAAAAATTTTAGAACGCACTAAATATAATTGGGGTTAACATTAATATTTCAAAAGCAAATGACACGTAAGGCAAACTTAAGAAGCAGTACTATTTAACTTAGCATTAACACAAGTGGTTACTCTCCAGTGGAAAAATGGCTAGAGAATAATTTATGTACGCTTATGAGGGCAGTTTAAAAAGCGTACAGATGGCCCCAGAAGTTGAGAGTCTAGTATTAGACTTCAAATCCAGGTACCTATCTCTTATTATTCCACCGACCTTGAAAATCTACGGTTGTTCCTGATACTCCCTGTGTATTTCCAGAGAATTATGTGTGTTTTGGTGCTTGTAAAAAGGGTTTTTAGATGGTTGTAGGAAGGCTTGGCGTTAGACCCTCCTCTTGCAGTTTAGAATAGGCGCGCCTTTTTTCCTAGTGCAAGCAGGGAGGATGATAGTTAACTGATGACTGGTTAGACTCAGCGGAGCCAGCGCCGATTTGATTGATGGACATATTAACCTGATTGCTTTGGGCTATTGTTGTTGGCCCCTTATGTATTGTACCATTAACATTAAATACTTCATCCTGCACGAATAAGTTTCCAATGAGTGTGTATCGAGCGGCGCGCGACCAAGATCTTGGCAAGAGGAGTAAGTGCAACGCGATTGTGATAGGACAGTGCCATGATTGGTTGATCTCAGCAATATACAGGCATAGGCTTATCTCTTTCGAAATATCTTGTGGCCTTCAACCACTCTAATACTTTTCCATTTGGGGACCGCCAGTTTTGATAGCAACCCTCGAAAATTTCACGTTAATTGGTTTATATGGTGTTTGTTATGCATGGGACTGTGAGTAATATAATTGCAGAATTATTTCAGGAATTGAACCACTTATGGAATGTTGTTGCTCTTGTGGCCAACATAAAGAGTCTCACTCGAGATGTATAATAAAGTCATAGAAGCATGGAAGTTCAATCATGAATAGATGCATTTCTGGCAGTGTTAACCCTAAGGCAACCAGCAGATAGGGGCTATTTATACTCATGAACAGTTACTTTTATATTGAGAAGGAGCAATACCTTAGAAGCAATGATTGAATGCCAAAAAAGACTTAGACAAATACCCAAATGAAACGTGTGGTGTTAAAGGCATTTGTAACTATAGAACAGAAGGTGACTTCTGTGGGACATTAGTCGTTCGCTTGTGTCAAACAGATATAACACACTAAATGCTGTCTGAGGCACATGGAAACCCATAAGATCCCAAGCCCTGCAGAGAACACCACTCCTTCTTTTCTATGCTCACCTTAAACTGATGTCTTCCCTTCTTTATCTCATACCCATTACACTAAGTACAACCTATCAACAACACCAAACTATTTGAAAGTCACACCATCGCCAAAACCTTTAACCTCTCCAAAACAATAATCTCGTTTAATTTCTTCATATAAAATGACCCAAATTTCCCAACTCAAACCACTTTTCCAACCATAACATCTTTTTGGTGGCAATCCCCTCTTCATCCCACTCCAACTCTTATGTCCTCTAACATCGAAATTATGGTTTTGACCTAGTCCTTTAATAGTTGTTTGTGAAGGGCCCTTCTGATAGTTATTGTCCACTATGTCACACTTCCCACCTCTGCTTAAAAAATGCCTTACACAAACCCACAGCTTCATTGGGTATTGTCAAGTCTTTTCTTGCATCACATCAATTTTTTCTAATGCCTCAATTCTTCTTCAAGTTTGTGGCTTCTGTGGTTGCCTTAGCACACTGCCGGGAAATGCTTTTTCATGACCTTGCCTCTATGACTTTTACTCCAATTAGCATGGACATGCCTTGCACAATTCCTGTGTTCAATTCCTGGAAATAATTCTGCAATTATATTACTCAGTCCCTGCATGAAACAAACACAATATAAACCAATTAACTTGGGGATTAAAACTGGATAAAACAATGGTATAAAGTGATGGAATAAAACAGAATTTTCAGAAGATAAACTATTACCTTTTGTTGATCACTCATTAATGTCCAATGGTTGCTGTCCCACATCCCAAGATCTGCCCTCAACAACTCTAGAAACCATCTCCAGGATGAGTTATTCTCTATCTCAACAATAGCCCAAGCAATAGGATACATCTGGTTGTTTCCATCTCTACCAACAGCAGTTAATATCTCTCCCTTCAACATACCTTTCAAGAAGCACCCATCTAACCCAATCACCTTCCTACAACCATCTAAAAACCCTCTTTTACAAGCACCAAAACATACATAAATTCTCTGAAATACACAGGGAGTATCAGGAACAACCGTAGATGTTTCAATCTTGACAGTGCTACCTGGATTTGAGTTAAGACACTCTTGAGCATAATCTCTTACTCTTTTAAACTGCCCTTCATAGCCTACATCTAATTTTTTTAGAATTCCTGTTATAGTCCTTCTAGCCATGCTAATTGTAATATTTAGCTTCAAATCTGCCCTTACGTCATTCTTCAGCTGAGTAAATCCAATGCAAGGATCCTTCCTGACCTTGTCCTCTAATTATCAACTACCACTTTTGACTCCACAACCCTTAGCTTGTATGTTTGAATGCATCTATGGGCCAGATTTATGGACTTGACTTGAAAACATTTGTATCTGTCTTCCCCATCCAGCACTACAGTAAAAAGGACACCCCTCTCCAGTACACTCTGTCCTTACATATTTAGGTTCATTTTTTTTCCAATAAATATCTCTTTTATTGTGTACTGCATAACTTATCATTGCATTTTTAAATTGCACATTATCATCAAACAACATACCCAACTCAATGATAGGTGGATCAGACTTAGGATTATAACTTGGGTATTTGCATTTATTAATACTGGATTGTACCTCTTCACCAACATCATTCTCATTTTCTTCTTGAATGGTGGGCGGATCATCAGAATCATAGTAAACACTCCCGTTCCCTTCATTGTCATCTACATGAGTGGTTTCAAGTTGCCTACCCATACCCTCCTCACCAGGCCCACCCTCACTTTCTTCTCCACAATCAATTTCAACATCTGGCCAACTTCCCCACCCTAAGCCTCAGGCCCAACCATCAGTTTGAATTCAGCCCAAACCCATCAAGTTTCCCAATTCAGCTCAATTCAAAAGTCAAACCCCCCTCCAAAGTCCCAATCTATGTCACTCAAACACGCCTAGATTCAGGCCTGTTTTCTTTTTCTGCAATTCAAGACCAGGTAAAGGGGCATAATAATAAACAATTCTGGATAAGTCTAGCCCAATGTTCAGACATATATTCTCAAAACCACTTCCCTACTTTTCAGTAATTGAACTAAGTGGGGCATACGCTGGCCATTCATCATCCTTAAAACTTCATCCTTCAAAGGATCTTCAGGTAATTTGTATTATGATACAAATTTTAAAACCATATTTGCCTTTAATATACTTAATGAAAAAGATGGAGTAACATACAAGTCAGGGTCATTACGCACAGATTCTACTCCTCCTCCTACATAGCTAATGCCTAGGATTTTGCTAAAGTACCACCATGGTGAATAAGTAATTCTAGTAGAAGTCAGACCATCCCCTGAAAACCAAGGGAATAAGTATAATACCAAAAGCAAAATAGTAGCAAAACTAATCTGTCACACATGTTTCACAATTAATTAAATCACAATTTAATAAATTAGCACAACACAACAATATAACTTTAAACTTATGTTGTAACCCCCAACAAATAGCTTTACCAGACCAAATTTTACACAAAAGCACGAAACAAACACACTTTTCAACTTAGACAGTACAATAAGCATATTTAATTCTCCAACAGAAAAACACCACAACTTCACTGACAGAAAAAATACCAGACCCACAACCACTTTATATGAACAGTGAACAATTGACAACTTATTTGAACTAGAAATTTTTAGAATAATAAAACAACTTACCTTTCTTGGCTCGACGCCTTCGCACTGTCCGACAGTCTTCAGAAGCAACACCAAATGTGATAGCACGGCTCTATTTCTGGCCTGTTGGGCTCCACCGTTGTCCTGCCACTGTCGGCATAAACACTGTCGAAGTCGCACTGTCGAAGTTGCACAATGCGAAGTCTTCCCACCGTCGAAGTCTCACCGCTGTGACGAAATACGGAGATTATCAAATTTGAAGCTGTCTCAATTTCGCAATCATCAAATGATGTGAATAAACAATTGAAGCCTTACTCAATTTTGCATCTAACTTATTACGAATTAACAATTTAGGTTTCAAATTTCATTTTTAAGAGTTTTATTTTATTATTTATTTTAATTGCATGTCATCAAATTTTGTTATTTAATCGCCCAATGTCATCATTGCCACATAATCAGTGACCGGGCCAAGTCAGACTTCACAAAAAGGTAACCCTGGCAAAAAAGTTAATTGGCAAATTTTTGGAGGTTAATGGTCTAATTAGGCCTTATGTTTTAGTAGATGGTGGGAATTGAGCACTTCGGAGTAGTAATGGCCTATTTGACATGGCCTAATATTTTTTTAAAATACCCTACAATGCATAATCAATTCAATGTAATTTCGTCAAAATATATATAAGTAAATAAATAGCATGCAAAAAACTCACCAAATCCACTTCCAATTTAGCAGGATTGTAATCCGGAACGAAATTTATTAATGGCCAGCTCCTGAATTCTGAAAACATCATGGAGTTGTCCCAGCAACTACAGCCAACAAAAGGAAGCCTTTAACTTCCGCAAAAACTCCAAAACCAAAGATTGAAATCCGGATAACGCATATGACATAATATACATTAGGTATTGAATGGCGAAATCCTCCAGCGCCGATGGCAAAGCAAACCACTATGTATTCAGAATCCATTATAAATTAAGCAAATTTCACCTAGGCCACTGTTCAAAAACAATCACGGTATCTTTACAATGAGTGAGAGTTACGATTCCATTCTAGAATGGACTGATGCGGCAGGCAGGAAATCCTCAGCCCGTGTGTGATTTGGAGTCGTGGAAGACCGTCAAGGTGTCCGTTTGTAGAATGGATCGTTGGGCGTGAGAATTGGAGAAGGCCGAAAAGGCCTGCTGATAGCCAAAACATGCTCTGAATGAGCACTTTTAATTTGATTCATGTGGAAAATAGCTTGTTCGTTTTCTTGTTCTTTGCTAACCATTGTTATTAGTAAATAACAACACACTTAAGTACAATTTTGAAATTATTTTTTCGTCTCAAAACTGCATTGTGGAAGGTCTAATTTTGCCTTCATTGTTTCAAATATTACACACACAATTGTTCGCATGTAATAAAACTTTAAGCAACTGCAGCCCCGAAAAAAACTAGGGAATTCTATCATCTTCTCCACACACGAGGAAGAGAGTTAAGATGATTCCTATTTAGTTTTCCTCCTTGTTGGCCTGGCAGTTGTTAAAGTTTTAATTACCATGCGAACAATTGTAGTTTGATAATATTTGAAACAATGAAGAAATTGACTTCCACAATGGGCCAGTTTTTTGAGACCGAAAAAAATAATTTAAATGTACTAAGTGTGTTGTTATATAATACTAATGTAAGAAGAAAAGAAAACGAACAAGAATTTTGCCGCAACAATGAATCCAAAATTAAAAGTGTATCAGAGGCAATTGTTGTATCAGAGGGCCTTTTTCGCCTTTCTCCAATTCTCCACGCCCAATGGCCGACTCCATTCTACTACAACGACGACCTGACGTTTCCATCGACGCCAATCCACACCCGACGGCCTGACGATTTCCTGCCTGCCCCCGCCATCAAAGTCCCATTCTAGAATGAACGTACTCCTCTAACTCCAATTGTAAAGATACCGGTAAATGTTTTGAAACGTTGCCTTAAGGTGAAATTTGTTCAATTTATATGGACTTCTGAATACATAGTTTGCTTTGGAAATTCCGCGCTGGAGGATTTCCCATCCAAACTATGTTATTGATATGTCTATGCCGAAATTATCCGGAAATTTTAATCAATTTGTTTGGAGTTTTTGGAGTTAAGGCTCCTTTTGTTGCTTGTATGTGCTGGGACAATCTCCATGATGTTTTCAGATTCAGGAGACGCCCATTAAATAAATTTTCGTCCGGATTACAACTGATAATGAAGTGGATGGTGAGTTTTTTTGGCCATGTATTTATTTTACTTATATATATTTTGAAGAAAATCAATTGAATTGGATTATGTATTGAGATTTAAAAAAAATATAGGCCACAAGTGTCCAAATAGGCCCCATCTACTAACTCCGAAGTGCTCCAATTCCCCCCATCTACTAAACATAGAGCTAATTAAGACCAGCACTTACCTTCTCAAAATTTGGCCAATTAACTTTTTTTGGAAGGTTACCCTTTGGCTAAGTCTGACTTGGCCCGGTCACTGATTTTATGTGGCAATGATGACATGGCGATTAAAGTAACAAAATTGTGATGACCATGGCAATAAATTAAATAAATAAATATAAACCATCGTAAAAATGAAATTTGAAACCCCCTAAATTGTTAATTCGTAATAGTTAGATGCAAAAATTGAGTACAGCTTCCAAAAATTGTTTATTCCTAATGCATTGAGAATGCGAAAATTAGGCACTAGGCTTCAATTGTATTCCCTATTCAGTTCACCAGCCGGTGAAGAGCTTCGACGGTGAAAGACTTCGAAGTGCAACTTCGACAGTTGCGACTTCCGACCAGTGTTTATGCGACAGAGAGAACAACGGTGAGAGCCCAACAGTGCAGAATAAACGCCGTGCTATCACATTTGGTGTTGTTATGAAGACTTCGACAGTGCAGAAGGCGTCGAGCAAGAAGGTAAGTTGTTTATTATTCTAAACAATTCTAGTTCAAATAAGTTGTCCAATGGTTACTGTTCTATAAAGTGGTTGTGGTCCTGTATATTTTTCTGTCCAGTGAAGTTGTGGTGCTTTTTCTGTTGAGAATAAATATGCTTATTGTACTGTCTGAAGCTTGAAAAGTGTGTTTGTTGTCCTGCTTTTGTGTAAAATTTGTCTGGTAAAGCTATTGTGGGGGTCCTACAAAACATAAGTATTAAAGTATATTGTCTGGTTGTTGTGATTTATAAATTGTGCATTTAATAATTGTGAAAAACATGTGTTGACAGATTAGTTTTGTCTATTTGCTTATTGTATTTACTTATTCTATTTCAGGATGTCTGATTCTATAGAATTACTTATTCACCATGGTGGTAACTTTACAAAAAATCCTAGGCTTAAGTATGTAGGAGGAGGAGTAGAATCTGTAGTAATTGACCCTGACTTGGTATGTTATCCACATCTGATGAAGTATATTAAAGAGCAAAAATATGGTAAAATTGTATCACTAACTTACAAATTACCTGAAGAATCCTTTAAGGAATTGAAGCTTTTAAATGATGATGCCAGCAGTATGCACTTAGTTCAAATTACATTGAAAAGTAGGAAGTGTGAGATATATGTTGAACATGGGCCTAGTTATCGAGAATTGATTTATATTGATCCCTTTACCTACCTGGTCTTGAAATTGCAGGGAAAAGAAAACAGGCTGAATCTAGGTGTTTGATGGACATAGAATGGACTTTGAGGGGTTGACTTTTGTGAATGAAGGCTGAATGGGAACTGATGTGGGGTTAGAAGTTTCCAAACCCCTGATGGTGGGGTCTGAGTTAGGTGGGGAAATGAGTCAGATGGTTGAATTGATTGTGGAGAAGAAAGTGAGGGGTGGGCCTGATGAGGAGGGTAATGGAGGCCAACCTTGAAACCACTCATTAATGACAATGGAAGGGAACGGGAGTGTTTACTAGATGCTGATGATCCGCCCACCATTCAGAAGAAATGAGAATGATGTTGGTGAAGAGGTACAATCCAGTATATAATGCAAAAACCCAAGTTATAATCCTAAGTCTGATCCACCTTAATCATTGAGTTGGTATGTTGTTTGATGAAATGTGCATTTAAAAATGCAATGATAAATTATGCAGTAACACAATAAAAGAGATATTTAGGAAAAAAAATGAACCTAAATATGTAAGGAACGAGTGTACTGAAGAGGGGTGTTCCTTTTTACTGTAGTGGCTGGATGGGAAGACAGATACAAATGTTTTCCAAATCAAGTCCCATAAAAATCTGCCCATAGATGCATTCAAGAATACAAGCCTAAGGGTTTGTGAGTAACAAAAGTGGCTAGTTTGATAAAATTAGAGGACAAGGTCAGGAAGGATCCTTGCATTTGGATTTACTGCAGCTGAAGAATGACGTAAGGCAGATTTGAGCCTAAATATTTACAATTAGCAATGGCTAGAAGGACTATGAACAGGAATTCAAAAAATTAGATGTAGGCTATGAAGGCAGTTTAAAAGAGCTAAGCAGGATTATGCTCAAGGAGTGTCTTAACTCAATCCAGGTAGGCACTGTCAAGGGATTGAAACATCCTACGTTGTTCCTGCATACTCCCTGTGTATTCAGGAATTTATGTGTGTTTTGGTGCTTGTAAGACAGAAGGGTTTTAATGGTTGTAGGAAGGTGAATTGGGTTGTGTTGGTCCTTCTTGAAAAAGGTATGTTGAAGGTGAGAGATATTAACTGGCTGTTGGTCAGAGATGGAAACAACTCAGATGTATCCTATTGCTTGGGGCTATTGTGTGAGATAGAAGAATAACTCATCCTGGAGATGGTTTCTAGAGTTGTTGAGGGCAGAATCTTGGGGATGTGGACAGCAGACCAATTGGACCCATTAATGAGTGGTAACAAAAGGGTAATAGTTTAATCCTTGCTGAAAATTCGTTTTATTCCATCACTTTATACCAATTGTTTTATTCCAGTTTATCCCAAACGTAATTGGTTTATATTGTGTTTTGCTTTCATGCAGGACTGAGTAATATAATGGCAGAATTATTTCAGGAATTGAACACAGGCAATTGTGCAAGGCATGTCCTCGCTAATTGGAGTAATAGTACATAGAGGCAAGGTCAGAAAAAGCATTTGGCCATGTGCTTAAGGCAACCACAAAGCAAACTTTAAAAGAATTGAAAGGGCATTAGAAAAATTGACTGTGAACGAAGAAAAGACTTAGAGCAAATTACCCAATGAAGCTGTGGTGTAAGGCATTTTTTAAGACAGAGTGAAGTGTGACATAGTGGACAATAACCTATCAGAAGCCTTCAACAACACACTATTAAAGGCTAGGTCAAAACCAATAATTTCGATGTTAGAGGACATAAGAGTTGGAGTGATGAAAGGATTGCTACCAAAAAGAGTTATGTTGAAAAGTGGGTGGGCAATTTGGGTCATTTATCATGAAGAAATTAAACGAGAATATTGTTGAGAGTGTAGGTTGGGAGGTGGACTTCAATGGTGAGATGGGTATGAGATAAAGAAGGGAAGACATCATTTAAGGTGAGCATAGAAAGAAGGAGTTGTTCTTGCAGGGCTTGGATCTGACTGGTATCCCATGTGCACATGCAATTTGTGCTATCTTTGACAAAGGAAGACAACCAGAAGACTTTGTTCATGCCTTGGTATTCCAAAGATGTGTATATCAAAACTTATACACATGTCATTCAACCTTTAAATGGTGAGCTTTTTTGGCCAAAAACTCAAAGTGAGAAGATACATGCACATGCTCCAAAAAAGATGACTGGAAGCCAAAGAAAAGAAGAAAGCTAGAAGAATCAGAACCAAAGCCTTCACAATCCACTACAAATTTGTCTAGAAAGGGAAGAGTCATGACTTGTGCATTATGTAAGCAAAAGGGGCACAACAAACGTTATTGTCCAACTCAACCCAGCCAGACTGGAAGTTCTACTGCTGCTGGAAAAGGAGGCATATCTGCAAGAGGAGGGACTACCGGAGGTGGTGGAAGAGGAAGCACTACTAGATCTCAAAGTTGGGCTTGGTGTATATACAAACCCACACACTGGAGAAGTAACATTTAATGTAAGTACATAATGCTCTTAAGCTTTGCAATGTTGTCTTAGTTTTGCAATAATTAACAATTTCTGTTATTTTTGTGTAGCGTGGAACTCCAACTGAAAGAGTCATATATATGAACCTAGAAGGGAGAAACAACACATCTACAACAAGATCAAAGTATCATTCTGGAAAGTTCAAAGTGAGCAAATTCACAGTGTATGATCCTCTTAAATTACAGTCCTTAAGTTTGGATTAGTACTAGATGGTAAACTTTTGGGCAGTTTTATGTATGTAAAACTGATTTTTATAATAGTCTAAATTTCCTGCTATTTGTTTATGTAATGTGTATTGGTAGCAGAATAGCGTTGACAATTAGTGAATATTAGAATTCTAAATGAATGGAGATACTTTTCATAGCTTTAATACTTTTCATTTCAACGTGTATTGGTAGCAAAATGGCCTTTGCCTTGGCTTTATGTACTGCTAGACCATTATGCCAGACAGGAATCGTTCCAGGAAGCAAAACTTGAAGATCTGAATTTTGTCCACCAGAGAGACTTGAGTCATGAGTCATGTGTATGTCAGTTCCTATTATGATTGCTCAGATATATATGTTGATTGCTTACATGAATCGGTTATTCTATTTTTGTGTATCGGTGTTTGACCAAGACATCTTATTCTTAACTACACAGGTAACATACCAAAAATGATTCTTAAATAATGCAGGCCATAGACTGAATTTTTTTTTTCTTTCTTAAAATTCTTAAGCTGCATAAATTTACAAACCAGTAAAAAGCCAGTAAGTATGAAAATGAATGATACAAACTAGTAAAAAAACCTTAAATTCATCGCAAAACTAATATGAATGATATACAGCGTTTCGCAAAGAGTGTACAAAAATTGAAGGGATCCCTCGAGGAAGCAAGAATTGAGGGGAATTTGAAAAAAAACCCATTACTAGCGCATTGTAGAGCAAAAGTAAGCGTTGACCATTAACTCCAAGTGGATATTTCAATTTTGTTGCAATTTCGCAAATTTGCAACCAGACTTGGTTTTCTAATAGGTTGAAAAAAAATGAGATGTAGAAATAAAGTGGTGGGGGTCAGTAGTCAAGGGTTTTACGCATAGATCAAAAGATTGATTTTGATGCAAACATACATCTCTTCACACTGGATTGCATTAGTTTAAATTCGTACTCTGTAATCTCACTAGAATAGCAATGAATTTAGATAATTTTATTGGAGGAATCGTACCGATATTTATAAGTCATTGACACGATATTTAATATGAAAATCCGGATGATTACAATAACAAAATGGAGAAAATAAAATTGTAACATAATAACAATCAAGTCAATAAATGTGTTTCTATGCATGAAGCAATCGTGTAGATAGTAAAACAACAGGAATTTCCCGTGAAGAGGGATTAACAAGAGTGGGTCCTTGTGTGTTCATATAAGAAGTCACAAAATGGTTCGTATTATCTCATTTATATTGAGTGAAACACAAACATTGTTGGACCAAAACTAAATATGCTAATTATAGCTTAAAGTTGAGTTTGAATTGAAAAATTTTGTAAAACCAAGTATTGTCTCGACATACAAATTGAGCAGTCCCTAGAGGAGTTGTTGCACAACCATCAACCTAATTGAAAAAGATTAGAGAGACTTCAATATGATGTAAAAGCTCCATCCATTACACACGAATGATTGGTTGATCTCTAAAAATAGATAAGGACTCATTTTCAATAAGAAAAGTAATGGATACTAAAAGTAGAACTCTTATTAATCCCATTGCACTACTCTAGCTTGCATAAATGAGTTTATAAAGCCGCCAAAAAAACCCAAATTGGAATTAATATATTCATATAAAGGCACTTGACATTCCTAATGTAAATAAGGAATTTTACAAGCAAAATGAAGGCGAAAGTGAAAACTTTCCCGTTTCACATTTAGTTCTTTTACTTCTGGTAAATCTCCTTCAAAGAGTTAAGTCCAAGAGAATTTCGTTTATTAATTCAAGAGTTTTTTTTTCTTCTCCCATCATTTCTTCAAATATTAAACAATTCAAATAAATTAATCTGTGAAGAATTTAAGTTACATGCTTGCTTCTTGAAAGAAATTTCTAAGACAATGATATTCCATTTTAGTATTGTAGTTTTTTTAGTACGGAAAGACAAGAACATTGTGATTATATTGTCTGTAGGCTTTTTAGTAAGATGCCCAGTTTGGCTAACTTCAGCAATTCCCCTTTGATCAAAACTATAATAAATAGAAAAAATAAATTTGTTTAACACTCTGTATTATGATGTTGGAACCCAATATGGTGTATTTTTAAATTCTTCAATATGTATATGTGTAATATTTTAATTCTTCAATTATTTTAATGGTTTCAAGAGACAATGCTTAGCATTATTAATTAATTTAGAGCACTAAGCATATAGGAAAAAGCTAAGTCGTAATAGGTTTAGTCTTAAATTAGTAATCTGACAGAGTAAGGTTCAATCATATACTACTTCCCATGCGATCACGCATCAGAACAAAAATTGTTATTCCTCCGAGTAGAACATGCAAAAACTGGGAATAGATTGCAGTACCGATCCATCAAAGCTAAAGGTGAAAAGCCAAAATTTAATGTGCAAGTCACCATGAACATTATAGCAACAGACAACATCAAATCCAACTAAAACTACATATTGTACAACAAAAAACCTGAACTCAAGCTAGGAGGGGCCTCGGAACGCAACCCCTCTCCGACAAAATTATGAATAAGCTCGTCCAATTTAGGGAGACCTTTAGGCTACAAAGCCTCCCATAGGCAATGAGCACTAAGTCAGGCCATGGCTCTTTTATCAAGCCATTGACCCTGTCCAGGTAAGAGGTGCTAGTTGTAATAACTATCTATTTAATACTTCCACCTTTTCCTGTTTATAACTTCCAAATGTGGACAAACAACCATAAATCATCCCGACTTATGCCATGGAACCGTGTTCACCATCATGGTGAAACACGGTTCCAACGTGTAGGCACCGTATTTTTTTATTTTATTTTTTAATTAATACGTACGCCTAAAACACATCACTTGACCCATGCTATACATTCCTTTGGAAACCGATGAATAATGAATTTTCGGTAATGAGATAAATTTCAGTTATGAGATAAATTATGAGATTTCTGTTATGCGATTATGAATTTCTGTTATAGATTATGAATTTTCGTTACATTCAATAATTTCGGACATTCATAAATATGAACCAATACAGGCAACCATTCACTTTGGAACCATGCTACATAATTCCCTCCGAAATCCACGACAATTCATAAATTAATGAATCTATGCCTGCCATTCACTTGACCATGCCTACACAATTCACTTTGGAACATGAGATATGAATTTTCGTTTATAAAATTAGTAATTTTCTGTTTAAAATATGAATGTTTCAGTTGGAAATGAATTTCTTATGCGATATATGAATTTCTGTATGCAGATATGGAATTTATAAAATTCATAATCTCATAACGAGAAATCATAAGTGAATAACGCGCCTTAAACATCCACATCGCATTTTTTTTTTTTTTTTTTGCTTAAAAACGACGCGTTTTGGCTTGGTTCACCATTCTCCGGTGAACACGATTCACGGCAAAATTCTAAACAATCAATTATGTAGTATAGCCCATCATTAGTTTTACGCCATATCTCTAACACATATATAGATGTGCAGACAAATTCGATGTAAGCAAGGAATAAAAAAGAAATTGAAACTTGATTTGGTAAGCTAAGCACCTCAAATAGACTAATCCAAGTTGCAATGGAGATCCAACTTTGCCAATAAATCCTCTCTTGTTTGAAATCACATATCAAATTATCATGTTCTTTCTCTCAAAACTCTATTCTCGCTCTTTCTTATCATTTTCATTCTGTCCTAATTTTTCCCTTTATAAATAGACTTGAGCAAATTAAAACCCATTAGATGAATTCAGTTTGACCATAACAAAATTTTATGATTCCGACTAGAACTCATGCACATGCAGAACTAGAATGAGGTTGCACAGTATCACCCCATCCAAAAGACAAAGGCTAAAGCCAATTTAAATGTTCATTGCAACCACATACATTTAGAGCAAAGACAAAATCCATGCAAACTATACTTAACTCAAACTTGTGGGGGCTACGCAAACGCAAAAAACTCCTCTGCACAAATATGAAATAGGCTCCCCATTAGGAGACCTAGGCTTGCACACCTCCAAGGCAATGGAGGTCACTAATCAGCCATGGCTCTTGTAACAACCATGACCCTGTCGCAGGTAGTATATGACAAGTTGTTATAACTTATAATATTGAATACTGTTCCAGCCTTATTTGTTTATGAACTTCGTGGGGACAAACAACCTTAAACCATCAATATAGTAATCCAACAAACAACAGCATTTATTTTTACCATCATCAGTTTAGCCCAAATCCAAGCGCATATATAATGGCAGAAATTGAAGTTGATTTGTTAGGCTAGACACCTGCAAAGCAAGTGTATGCAGTAAGCACAAGTGCTCACACTTGCATGGGCGCACCAATCTATATCTATAATTTTATACGTAGATCCATGAATTCTATAATGCATATCCATAATTTCTAGACTCTCTGACTAAAAGTATACTATAAATTAATATTAAACCACCGAACCTATATCCATAATTTGTTTAACGTAGACAGTGACGGAGCCACATGTATGCTCCAGGGAGCCTTGCCCCCCCTCCCCCTCCCCTCCCCTCCTCCCTCCCCTAAATTTTTCTTCTTTTTATTAGTATAGAGAAACCAGGGGCCTTGGCCTCCAAAATATATATATAAATAATTATTTTGTGCTTTCTCACCAAAATATTTTCTCCCTCCAAAAAAACTTCTAGAGACAATTATTATTGGTGGACCAATATTTTGTATAGTGTAAAATAATGTAAATTCAGTACAAAAAATAATGTACATTTTATTCAGCAGATGTAACATTATTTTTGTATTGAGTGTACATTATATTGCATAATGTACATTCAATACAAATAATGTACATTTAGTATATTAAAAATGTACTTTTTTGTTATGGTCCACATAACACTGTGTGGACTTCTAGAGTATGCTTTATATTCAAACTATCCAAACCAAACGGCAGACAGATGTTGTAATTTTTCATTCTTTTTTTATTCTTTAAATCTTTGGATATTTTAAATGAATTATTCTATTGAGATGGATTTATCAATCCTCAACCACATCAAAAAGTTTAGATGTTGTAATTAAATGGTAGCAAATTCTCTCTTTCGTTTTTCTCAGTTGATGATGTCAATTGCGGTGAACTCAGGCTACGAGCAGTGACGGTGGGATCCTCTCTTTTGTGATTGCCCCCCGCACCCATAAATTCTGGGTCCGCCCCTGACTATAGATCCATAATTTCTATACTGTATATCCATAATTTCGAGACTCTCGGTGAGGTTAAAATTTATACTTTAGATTCATAACTTTAGCTCAGCGAGAGTTTAGAAATTTATGAATCTACAGTATAGAAAATTATGGATATACATATAGAAATTAGAATATAAATTCGTGTGCACCATGAGCATGGTGATGCACGTGCTCACAACATAATTTCCCTGCAATATTAAACATCAACACTTGTTCCACTACTTGAGTAGACTAATCCAAGTGCAACGGAGTGACCAACTTAGGCCCATAACTCTTCTTCATATCTTCATGCATATCTCCCTCCTTCTTCATACTCTTGAATTGTTTCCAAGAGTTACAAGATAAGATTTCCACTTCAGAAACAAAATGAGGGCACTTTGAACATAACTCTCAATGATAGAGCAGTACTTACACTTATACCTCCATTCACGAACATATGGCAATACTTGTTTATTATTTACCGAATATATTTTGTCAGGGCGAATATTAGTTGTACTTACACTTATACCTCCATTTTCGATTTCTTATTTGAAGCTAAGGTTGAAGATATCCATCTTAATAACTGCTCTGCAACTTCACAACTAAATCCTCCTTTGATTCCTCTTCATTAGTATTCCTCAAGGCACCCACATTTTTCCCCGTACCAACTTCCTTTTGCATCAGAATCATACTTTTATTCCGTTGCAAATATCATTGTAAAATAATTAATTTTAAAAAAATTACAAGGAAAATGTATTCCATTGCAATTTTCGGTTGCAAAGTATTTTGTTGTGAGGCTACTTTTGCAATGACATTGTGTTTTGTTGCAATATACTGTTGCAAAATTATTACATTTTAGAATTAATAAAATTTGGCAACAGAATTGAAGCTCAAGGGTTCATGCATAGCAAATTGATTTTGACCAAAAATACTATCTCTTCATGGATGGCATTACAATTGGTTACTTAATCTCACTAGCAGTTGCAATGAATTTAGATATTTAATTGATGGACGTCGTAACTGCATATTTATATAGTCATTGGGACATTGATATTTATATGAAAATCCCTGATGAATTTACAATTCCAAAATTGGAGAAAAATGAAAATTGTAACACATATAACATTCATTTTTTTTTGAAAACAACATATATAACATTCATAAATGCTTTTATATAGCATGAAGCAATTGGGTAGAATGTAGTACAACCAATCATCAGCGAACAATGAAAAGTAACCTATTGAACAATATTACTTAATTCTTAAAAAGTTTCACATATAACACTTGTATTATTCATTTAATTAAATTAATTTTTTTCTTGTAAATTTTATTTTTTAATTTTTTTTTTACAAATTAATTGAATAAGTTAAAAAAATTTCTCATCATAATTTTTCTTAACATGGTATTGTACTATTGTTGATTAGTTACTTCAAAAGTTAGTCAGGTTAGTCAATTCCACTTATACACGA
>VALG01006599.1:0-11108 GCA_009835305.1 Ipomoea purpurea
TTCATCCCCTGCATCTCCACTCTAAGGGTTCGTTTAGTTCGCGAAAAATATTTTAAGGAAGTGGAATTGAAATTTTATGGAAAAACAATTACTAGGAAGAAGAATTTCATTCTTTGGTTGGTGGAAAAAGAATTACTGAGAATACTAATTTATTGTTTGGTTAGATTTGGAATTGTAAGAAATAACGAGTATAAAGACCTATATATATGCCCTACAAATTAATAAGAGTAATATAAATAAAAAAAAAAAAGAAAACAAGGGTAAAATTGATAATCCATCTCACTTTTTCTTTCCATCTCCCATGAAAAACAAAATCCTTGTCCAACCAAGGATTTTATTTTCCTCAATTTGAGGAATTCATTTTCCAATGGAAAAAATGAATTCCATGAACCAAACACTAGAAAACAACATTTTCTTCCGCTTTATGGAAAACATTTTCAATGAACAAACATCCCCTAAAAAAAATGGTTCCACTTCCGCATCATTTCATTTGTAAATCAACTACTATTCGCACAACATCCCTGCAAATCCAATCAACCTTCAAAAGTGGCCCCAATTTCACATCACTTTGAAAAATTAATATTTTTTCTTAATAAATATTATTTTGTCTTCAACATTATTTATTTTATATCAATATATAAATTATATTTAAATATTAAATATAAAAAATTGAAAATAACTAATTATGTATGTATGTATTAATGGAAAAACCAAATGTATGTATTAATGAATTAATTTACGTATATTAATGAATGTACGTATATCAATCTTACAAAAAAAAATGTATGTATATCAACATAAATTTTAGACACGTAATTTTAATGAATTTATTTTAAAAAATAATTTAAGAAATTATTCGTATTATGTATGATATATAACCGAGTGCATATTATACCACGATTTGAATTGTAAAACTAAACCTCAAATGAACCTTACAAATTCAAAGTAATTGAAATAAAAAAAATCAACCCAAATGAAATGTTATGTACTCTTTTAATATATTATTTTATTAAAAAATTATTACATATTAAATAATAAAATAAAAACTATGGCAAAACAAACTACACAAAATAAACAAAAAAAAAAAAAAAAGTGGTTAAAATTGAAGCATGTGTTCCATCTCATCTAAAAGCTTAAGCTGATAGTTGGATGCACATTGATGGCTATATCTCACACGCTCCCTAACGTGTGCGGTGGGTTCCAAGCAACGTGAACCAGTAAACCGTAGTCGCACACGCCCTCACGTGTGACCTTTGGTCTGCCTCTGATACCAAATTGAAGCATGTGCTCCATCTCAACTAAAAGCTTAAGCTGATAGTTGGATTGCACATTGATGGCTATATGCTCACAGTTAAAATAACTAAATTAAACAAACAAATTAAAAATTTAAAAATTAAAAATATTAATAAAAAAAGGGTTGTACTTGAGAGCAAATTTACAATCCTAGTCACTATTAAAAAAAAAAAAAACAAAAAAGAAAAGAAACACACATGACAACTTTGCACATCAGCTTACAAAGCTCCTCTTGGCTGGGATAATCCCAGCCTAACCTGCTCAGGACCTCAAGTTAGAGAAGTCGGGATTACTCGAAAGTCACCAGACAACATCGCATCACTGTGAGGAGTGTCATTAAAGTCTCTCTCCGGTCCCCTCCCTTTAATAAAAAAACATAGGAAAATGTGGCAAATTTCAAAAAAAAAAAAAAAAACAAAAAACAAATTTAAAGCCAAAATTCCAATTAAAGAAATAAAAGCCATAATCATGTCCTTGTTAAAATTGTTAAAACGAACTTAGTTCGCCGGGCTAGCCCGCCAAAAAGGCGGGGTGGACTTTTAATTTTAATGGTCTCTCATGTCTCACCGCGGCCTTGTTTAGCCACTCTCTGTCAAAACACTACCGGTGGGCGCACGGGACCTGCCTAGCCGTCTATAGTCGTAACCATTTTCAACATCTAGATGTACCTATATAGTATCACTCATACTATATTGATATACCGTAGTATCATCTGACCTATAATTACCGTATACTACTATCATCAATATTAATACTATATATAAACACACACACTCATCATTTTAATATATTATATACTTAAATATATAGTAATTCATTTATTTATATTCGAAAAAATGTGTTAGTAAGTAATATATTGTATACCAAGGACTATGGTCTAATGATATCTGAGTTCGATTTTCATTTGAAAGGTTGTAAGTTCGAGCCTCAGTGTAAGCAGTAATATGAACAGATACTATATTGTCATAGAGCTAGTAGATTCAATAAAAAAAAAAGTAATACATTGTATAAATTATTTGTTATTGCCTTATAAATTTACATATTATGTATTTGATTATTTATTAGGACTTATTAATATACTAGCATTTTACGCGCAATATTGGATAATGTCCAATATTTTTTTTAAATAAGTATTTTAAAGTATATCAGGGAAATATTATATTGAAATTGTACTGTTCATGCATAGATAGTTGAATGTTGGAATTTACGTATTTAAATAGTAATTCTAAGTTTACAAATGCAAGATAATATAGTAAAGATTGGTTATAATTGTCAATAAAATAATTGTATAGGTATGGTTGAAACCAATTCAAATACGAGACATAAGGGAGAGCAAATAAAAATTAGGGCATAAAATATTAAATATATACTAATATAGAAGAGCTAACTGCTGATTGGCAAACACCATTGCGAGGTAGTTTCCCACTTCATTTTTTTGTGTGATTGAATAATATTTTTGTCATTAAATCCCCCAAGTATTAATATAACTGACTTAATTATTATTTTTTTATTTTTAATAATAATATAATAACAATAATAATAATAATCAATAATAATAATAATAATAATAATAATTATTATTAATCCTATAATATTATTATTATTATTATTATTATTATTATTATTATTAATTATAAATTATGTACTACCCTCTAAGTCATTTTACATGCTAATCTATACAGCTAATTTTTTCAAATATCTTTTTACCAATCGTTGATATAATTCGCTAGTCAAAATCCGCTAACACTAACCATTAAATGCTGATTGTCAAACAAGGACATTGCGAGATAGCTCTCACTTCAATTTGTTATGTGATTTGAATACTCTCTTTGTCAACAAACTCTCTAAGTAGTTAATATGGTTGGCTTTATTAATTATATTTTTTAAAAAAAAATTTCACGGTATTAATAAATACTTGGTAAAAAATATATAGCATTATTTTGTATTATAACTTTTATATTTAATTAATAAAATAGTGCACAAAAAAGATAATAGACAATGTAGTGAATATAATCAATTGATGAATTTGAAGTAAAGAATTTTTACATTGGAGAAAAATAACCGACAATATAAGTAATAAAATTATTTCTCTTAATTAATTTTTTATAATGAATAATTTTTTTTTAATAAAACATTGTAAGGACATATTGGTAGCGAATATAATCAAGAATAAAGAATTTTTTATATTGAACAAGAAAAAACATAAATAGACAATATACACTAATGACCATTATTGTATCCTATTTTAATTTAATTGCATAATGAATATTCCTTTTTTTTGAGAAAGAACACTTTGTGACACATTATTCTAAACGTTAAGAATGCATATGTACGCTTATTTTTTTGTTGTCACGCTACTAATTATTAATGGTGTCTACAATTGCCTTTACTTCAAGAAAAAAAATTGCTCAATAAAGTTAAGTAAGGAAATCAATTTCATTAGTTATAGTTCTTTATTTTTCTCCCAATATAAACGAAATCTTTAACATTCAAATTTTAAATTCATCGAATTGTCTTAATATTCGCTACAAATCTGTCCCTACAATCGTCTTTATTAAAAAAAAAGTATTCATGTTCAATAAATTAATTAAGAGAAATAATTTTCATAAGTTATATTTCGTTATTCTTTTCTCCAAATGTAAAAATTCTTTAATTCAAACTTCATCCAATTTGATTATATTCCACTAACATTGTTTATTCTATCTTTTTTTGTGCACCTCAGTTTTTAAATTAAATTCAAAGTTTATAATACAAAATAATGCTATATATTTATTACCAAGATTTTTATTATACCAATGAAAAATTTTTAAAAAATTTAAATTAATCAAAACAATTATATTAAATACTTGAGAGATTATGGTTGACCAAAGAGAGTATTCAAATCACATAACAAATTGAAGTGAGACAACTACCTCGCAATGCTCCTTGTTTTTGACAATCAGCAGTTACCGCCGGACTTATCCTTCAGCGTATTTGAACCAACGAATTATATATCAACGGTTGTAAAGAAGATATTTGAAAAAACTAACTGTTTAAAATTAACATTCTAAACAGACCTGAGGGTATAATAATAATAATAATAATAATATATAATAATAATATAATAATAATAATAATAACTCATAATAACTAATAATAATAAAATAATAACTATAATAATAAATGTTTTAATAATAATTTTTTTTTTATTTAAATATAGATGTGTTTTTGAGAAATCATTCTAAAAAACGTTAAGTGAAAATATTGTAAATTGCAATTGTAATTTTGCATATTCTCTTAATCTAGAATTATTGATTTAGTTTCTTGCAAACTGAATATGTGACTGACAGACTCAGATTAAATCAAGAAGTCATTCAGATAGATAGGCATATATTACGAAATGCAGAAGACTAAAGGCAGAAAGTAAATGAACACATATGTTTGTTTACCCAGTTCGATACAGTGTGTATCTACATCAATGGGGACGATCATCGAATGCATCCAATCCACTAACTCAGAATCCAATGTACAAGGTAAAGAAGAACAATCTCACCCAAGTGCCCCACACAAGGTCATTACCCATTCTCCAAAGTTTAGTGGATTGTTGAAGTCGGAGAGCCACGCAATTTAGAAGTCCAATAAAATCCCATCAATTGGGAGCTAACTCTGCATGTAAGTCGCTTCAATGACACAGTCCAAAACCCCGGGTTGTTCCCACAACTGAACGTGAGTATTCGCGTCAAATTGGTTAAGGAAGTTGATACTTCTCAAGGTTTTTCTTCCGTAAACCACCATAAACTTATTGTTTATAGAGAAGAGGTATGACAACCAGGAGATGTGTATTCCTGTTTAGTATAGAGTGTGTGCGGCTTCATCTCTGCAACCCTACTTATGAACGAATAAGTAGTATATATACTTCTGATTTGCCCCACTCGTCTCAAATCACTCAATCTCTGGTTGTAAAGGTAGGACTTTTGTGACAGAAATACAAATCTTGAGATTCGGTCCATAGCCTCACACAGATATTCCGTGCTGATATTCTTTCCAAACACCATCGTCTCATAACCGCGTGCCAGCCTTTTAGCAACGCCACGTTTGGTTCACAGAACTGAATTCCATGTAATTGTACTTAACAATGCTTCTGCCTGTGTTGCAAAAGAATAGATGGAATAAAGGTGCTTTAACCAGAAACCCACGCTAAATACTCGAGCGAGAGAGAGAGATCAATAATAAAATAATAAGTAATCATAATACATAATAATAATGAATGAATAATAATAGATAAATATGATTATGGATTATACTAAATGTTATATACTATTAGTATATATATAGTAGCTATACCTCATATATAGAAATATATACTATATATACGTCATACTATAAGTAGTATATCATGGGGTCGCATCCAGGTGCGACACTAAGTGCCAGGAAGGAAATGCGAACGAATCAGCACCGCGACACGCTGTCCCAGATCCTAATAACTTAAAAAAAAATGCCGGTGGCATTTTCGTAAATAATCTGAACATCGAAGTGCAAGTAATATCTTAATAAGTGGCACGTATTTTCACCTATCTACGTGCATCGTCGAAATTTTGCCCTTGTTAGCATTCACTTTCCGCAACCATGCTCATCTCACGTTGGGTGTGGCTTATAACCTATAATGTCCAACTATCTTATAACTATGTGTGCAACTACTTACTAAACACATAGGTGCACCAACTTTCACGTATAAGCTGCATGTAATTTTGGTCCTTGTTAACATTCATTGATCTGAGTTCCGCGGTAGAACTCCCCTGAAAATCTCACTCGCAAACATTCATACACCTAATGCAACTACTGTATACCTATGCGTGTCGCAACTACTTTTTAGAACTATAGGTGCAACTACTTAGCAACTATATCAGTACACGGCAACTAAAGTCTCTGATGCTCCAGTGTACAATTTTTACTCTCGCACTACATATCCACATTTTACATGCACTTGAATACATTTTTACTTGCTGCCTCTCTCGATGTTCAATTATTTACGAAAACATGTCCACAGCGCTTTTTTTTTAAAAATCAGGCTGTTTTTCATCCATTAGACTCTGGACCGTGGACGAACAGAATCTCATCTCTCATTCTCGCGCCGTTGACGAGCCGTTCGCACCTTGAATTGCGATTCTAGTATATACCTATATATACTCTCATACTATTATACTACTAGTATATATAGTAGTATATAACCTCTATACTAATATATACTACTATATATTATACTATATAGAGGCATAGAACGCCAAGTAAATGAGGTGCTCGTCGGTTTGACCAGTTTGTCCCGGGCCGCCTATTTCCCCGCCTAGATCAGGAGGACCCTCTACTTGGCCATCCCGGTTCTGCGGACATGGGTCAGGTACGAAACAGAAATCAGAGTTGTCGAAAAGAAGGACAGACGCTGATCGCGCTATCAGCGAGGCGGGCTCTCCACTCCTGAGTTGGTGGAACGACTTGCTCTTCAAGGCGGTCCTCACGAGGTCCCCAACCTGCAATTGCTTATCGCCCCCCCGACTGAGGCTAAGACTGTGATGGATGCCGGCTCCCACCGAGGAATCCTGCGCGGCATCCAGCGGGGGCCCCCAGTACCTCCTTGGCGTAGAAAACTTATTCATTCAGGCTATTCTGCGACCCACTGTGACAAGATTGCCCATTCGAAGAAGTGCTGAGATGCGCGCGTGTGCGCAATCGTTCGGCTAAAGAGGATCAACCCGACCCGGTAACCTTCTACTAACACCTGGTCACCACCGCGCATCTGCTCCTTGCGGCCGACTTTTGCGTCCCTTTTGTAAGCTTTAACCAAGATGCTTTGGTATACCTGACACGCGTACGAGACCAGTGTTCTCGAACATCCACACCGTAACATTCGGTTGTGACCTCTGATGAACCCTTGATCACTTTCTGTCTTTTATCTTCGGTCCCGGGGTCATGTGTTGCCTTTGCCTTTACCAACCTTCAAATCTGTTTCGACCGTGACATCTACCACGACCCTCTTCCTCCGACCCTTCTAGAATTGCTTCCTTGGGCAAGTATGACGTGCCCTCCAGGCCGCGGGGCCAGCACCCTAGCACGCGTCGTGCATCTATCGGTCTGTTTTCATCCAACAACTGGTTGTGCTCTCGGTGCACACAGAAGTGCAGTATATCAGATCAAATGCTTTTCATAATTCTTTTGCCCTGTAACTGGCGGCTGGAGTACAAGCGGTTACTCCCCGCATGTAAGGTAGCCACAGACGTCTTCTTCAATTAATCCTGCTTTCTGCAATCTTTCTTGTTTGCAGGATTTATTGGGCGAGTCCTCATCTTCATGAAGGGCTGCAGTTGTAGTCACGATAATTGACTTAATAGTGCCTGAAACCTCTCAGGTGAAGCCAGTCAAATTGGGCTTCGAGGGAGGACCATCGAGTGACCTGCCTCGGTCAAAAAAAGCGGTCCTCTCAGCGGACTCTCCATAATCGCACGAAAGGGTCCTTTTCAGTCAAGTACTGTCATTTTTCAAGGTCGTGGTTCAAGTGGTGACCGTAAGAAAATGAGAGCCTGCGCTTGCTGGGCTTAGTAACTGGGACTCGCCAAACCAATGGTTTGGCTTAGTTCTTTAGACGCGAGATGAATCTATATTTCCAAAGCCAAGTTAAATAGTTGCTGACCGTGCAAGTGCGGAAACTCAATTAAATTCTCTTTTCTGGGCCGATAGAAGGACATGATCTACAAAACATATATCGTATGCTTTCATATACATTCATAAAATCATATGTTCATAGCAAAATAAGGAATTTAAAAGGATCTCTAGATGCAAAGAAAACTTCAAGAGATGAAATTGAAAGGTAAAAACTGAAAAACAAATTGACCTTTCGGATTCATGCAAGAGGGGAACTTCCATATTGAAGCATAGCAACCTTACTAGTTACTAGTAACATGCTCATATTGCAGTAATAAATCACAAAATAGCCATGATTAACGTAAATAACAATAACATCTATGCAATTTAATTTGGATGCTCTTATGCGCATCATACAATATCAATACATTATATTGTGTACGCACATTACATTATCAAAATTCATGTGTACAATGCAAAAAAAAATGAATTTTGAATATGAATGAATAAGGAAAGTAAATTCTTAGAGATAAAAATAATAATAATAATAAAGACAATACGTATAGAAATCTATTCTTGCATCATACAATACTTAATCAAGAGGGACAAGGCAAGACAATTTTTTTTTTTTTTTAATGTACGAACTGTGCACACACTGTAGAAGCAAAATCACATGCGTACATATAAGGTTAAATATTTGCGCACAAAATTTCGATTATGACATACATCCAAAATTTTGATTATGACATACATCCAAATAATTCAATTATGACATGCATCCAAAAAGATTTAAAAAAAAAAACAGTTTATCTAAAGAAACAAACTATTTTAATTGTAATTGTTATTCAAAAAAAATTTAATAAACAGCATTCTATTTTCACAAAGAGGAAGGGATTAAAACTCTCTAAATGCAAAATTTTCACAAATATATAAATATCTATTTTTTGTTTGGGGGAAAATATATACAATCACATAGTGGATTATAATACACACATTATTTATCATATGAAAGCAAATTTCAAGAATACAAAGGATCAAATATAATCATTATGAGCCAAATATGCAGTACATAACATTTCTTTCGAAGGGACAAAGATTTTAGATTTCCTTATTCAAGAATTTTGCAGGCATATATACAAAATGTGTACAATATACAATATCATACTTATCTAAACAATAAATATAATATATTAGGAAGATATACCGGGCATATTGTGTTCATTACATTTCATTCAATTTCGCAGGATATAGAATTGGAAAAACATATTCATGAATTTACACAAACATATATATATGAGCCAATATGTGCAATTCATATTTCAAATTTCAGAAAAAATATGGTGTCATATAAAACAATATTTTCAAAAGGATCAAAAGCATATAACCAATAATCATATCCACATATCCATAGAACACAAATATGCATTATATGGCATTTTTTTGCAACTAGAAAATAAAAAAATAAAAAGAAAAAAATAGCAACATTGTTCATGCCAGCATGTATATTGGAACATATAAACATGGCAGAATTATTTATATGCATTTTGAATAAAAAATGTTATGCAATATTTTCAGTTTATGTTCTAAAAGATACGCATAGCATTTATAGACAATGCATTAATTCAATCATACAGAGTACATATTTTTATTAACAACAAAATATCACTTTGTAGAGAAAAGTATGATTAAAGCATTACCGCGTGATGCTTGCACAGTTTATACACCGGAATTGTGTATATATATATATATATATATATATATAAGTAATATATATATAATTATATATATATATATAATAGTATAATATATATATAGTATATATAATATATATGTGTTGTGTGTGTGTGTGTGTGTGTGTGTGTGTGTTGTGTGTGTGGTTGTTTGTATATGTAAATGAGAAGAAAACGGAGGGAGAGAGAACACCAAGCATTAGTAATAAATCATCCAAATATAAGTGTTGTTCCTTTCATTCATTTCACTCCCCACTTTATATAGTGGTCATATACAACCTTATCAAAGTCACAAACATCAATACATGATTAAAGGCTAAGCAAGTAATAGGTCTTAAAATAGTTTAATGGCATAAAATATAATATTTACAACAATTTTTATATATTATTGTTTTTACTAGCTTTTTGTTAATATTGTTTAAATTTTAGATTGTTTTAATTATTAAGTTGTTTTATTATTTGAATTTTGTCAGTCTAATAATTCCATTGATCCTAATTTAATAATTAATACTATTAATTAGTTTCAGTAAGACATAGTCAGTAGGAGATTAATAAGAATAAGACTTGTTAAATATGGACTCTAATTTAAGTGTTTAATTGTGCTTTAATATGTGTTTTATTTAATTTAGTAAAAACAAAATCGTTATTTAATTGCGTTTAAGTCTAAGTTTCCACAAGCCGGTAAGCGAGAAAGGAGATCGAAGAGCAGCTTCTTCGGCCATAGAGGAGCGGATATGATTGATCAATTTCGGAGAAGCGGTTGGGCAGAGGCACAGTAATAAAGAGATGGCCATATCACAGACCAAAAATCATCAATATCGCCCGGACCCATTCCGGTGTCGGCGTTTTAGAAATTTCAATCGGCGGCAACTTCAATTTCTGTCCTTTCTCCTTACCGAGCAGCAGCAAAATACATCCTTGATAGCAGCACATTGTCCCTAGTTCTATTTCCCTTTCTTTAAATTGCAATTCGCTTTTTCACATTGTTAATTTATCAAATTCTAGTTGTAGCTTTATTATATTTAATTTTCTTGTTAAGCATTGTTTTTCTTTATGTTTGTTCGTTTTGGCGTTATAATTTTGCAGTAGGTGAATTCACATCTAAGCTTTGACTGTGCGAACAAATTTTTGGGCAATCTTCGTTACAGCTTATCTCAATAGCACCACTAATTTCATCTCTATTTCTTTATTTATTTATTATCTAGCTTTTAGAATTCTGCTCCTTTTGTTCATTCTCCTTGCTACAATTCAAAGATATTATTTAGCTTTCAAGACCAACATTTAATTTGTTCTGTACACAATACACGAATTTTTTCTTTGCAGTTCGCAAATTTTCATCTTTAATCTCTTTTATTTCTTTATTGCTAATTTAATTTGTGTTTAATCTTTGAAAGTTTAACTAGGAGTTTATTTCTGCAATTTCAATTCAAATTGAAATAGTGTGGCCGTAGCTTTAATTAAGCACATGTTAAT